>PYXC01002465.1:0-45000 GCA_015244755.2 Tenualosa ilisha | reverse complement strand
TCTGCCCTTTAAGAAAAAATATATAAAGGTCCCAAGGTGTACAGAAGTGAAGTTCACAGAAGCTATTCTGCTAATGCGAGCGAACACAAGATCTTCCAGAGAAGCGAATGATAAAAAATAATGATAATTATAAGCAACTAAATAAAACAAGCAAGCAAACAGATTAAAATTGACTCCCGCAAAGAGATTCAGGCTCTTGGGTGTCAAGTCTGTCATGCAGAGAAAAGACAGGAAAACAAAAAACAAAACAAGCAAACAAACAGCCACAATCTTAAGAGCTGTGTTGTGGCACTACAACCCCCTGACTTGGCATGAATCACAGTGCTGAGTTGTGTTTGTTTTTCTTTTGGGTTGTTTTGTGGGGGTCGTTGAAATGAGTTGATTAGTTCATGTCTGTTTCGTGGCAACTAAAAATACTTCAGTGGTCATCATTTGAAGTGAAAATAAAGTTGAAAAAAAGAGTGTGTGTGTGTGTGAGTGAGTGTGTGAGAGAGAGAGAGCATGTGCGATGAGGACGAAGAGTAGATTTAGTGTGAGGACACATGTGTTTGCTTGTCTGGTTCCCTGCTGTGGTTTCACTACTGAGGAATAGTGTTTTCTGTATTCAGGACCAAAGACTGTTTTTTTTTTTTTCTTTTTTTTCCTTCCTTTCACTCGGCATTATCAGCTCGCTGCCTATTTATTTATTTGGACGTTTATTCGGTCATTTTTCGTTTTGCTTTGGCATGGCAACTGTTTGTTTGTTTGTTTGGGGTCTTGCAGTAGAGCGTCTCCAAGGCGCCAAATTCCAAAACAATTCCAATAGTTAAAAAAAAGAAAAGAAAAAAAAAAAAGCCTAATGTAATATGCAATACTGAGAGCCATTTAAAGTTCTTTTTAACAAACTGAACTGAAATTCATCTCCAGTACTTCATTGTCAAAAGCAAACACAGTCCATGTACCCACCCATCCTTCCAGGAAACTATATATTGCCATATCTCTCTCTTATTCTATACTTAGCTCTGTGCTCTCCTGCATCACTGCTACAGTTTGACCAACTGGCAGTGTGTGTGTTTGTGTGTGTGTGCGCGTGCCCGTGCGTTTTTATCTGTGTCTGATTCTTACCACACACTTGTTAGTGAGTTGACTGCAGAAGAGCTTGAAAGCCGCCACACACACCACACACTATGCCAAAAAGGTGTTTACTGTTTGAGATTCTCAGGTCTCAGGTGATGAGAAAAGTGTGTGTGTGTGTGTGTGTGTGCGTGCGTGTGTGCATGTGTGCATGCATGTATGTTCACAAGAGGAGAGAAAGGAGCTAAGACATTTCGTGTGTGTGTGTGTGTGTGTGATGAGCGTGTGTGTGATGAGCGTGCTGTCAAGTGTGTGTGTGTGTGTGTGTCTTTGATATAGTGAGAGCATTGCATGCTTTCAGCAGCCTCTCTAACACACCTTGTCTTGTGCACTCATCAGCCTTAACTGTGTGCTTTAAAAAATATATATAGAAAAATTAACATAAAAAATATGTTCTAGTCTGCTTACCTGGACTGACCAGATGCTAGACGGATCTCTCTTGAGCTTATCTGCCTTTGTTCCTCTTGTCTCCTTTGCTGGGAACACGTTTAAACTATTGAGCCACACAGATGTCCAATTTATTTGTCCGAGAAGGAAATAAATAAGAGCTTTCTTTTTTCTTTTTTTTTGTTGTTGTTCTTTTCAAAATCTATATGAATCTATATATAAGTGCACCCATTTTGATGTGTATACTTGTTAAGTATATTTATTTGAAGAGAGAAATAAAATTTCTGGTTGTCATCTGGATAACTGTTGTGGTTTTTTGTCCTAGTGTATGTCGTCAAGGTCCTTTGTGAGGTCAACCATGGGGTTAATGAGTCACAACAACATTGGAGTAAAACAAGTGAGCTATAGCCAGTAAAACTCCCTGTCTATGAGGCACACAAGCCCCCCCAGATACCCCTCATCTTTAGAAGAACGTGACTAACTGATGTTTGTTGGCATAATATTCAGTGGTGTCAGTGGCTGAAAAAAAGTTTGCATTCATTTTTGCAGTGTATTACCTGTTACACAGTACTGCGTACTGTGCATAATATGTATGGCTGGTGAGAATAAGGCCAGTTTTCCACAGAAGGTGCCTCTGTGTACCCTCCATGACTTTCATATCTGCGTGAGCTCCAGTGTGTTTCCTAAGACCCTCCGTATATTGGTTTTCTGTCCGTCTTACTGCACCTCAATTACTTTTTCTTTACTTTTCAAGTACTTTTTTACTGGTTTATATGGGGAGACGATGCACTTCATTCTGTTGACCACCAGAGGTCACTTTTGCAGACACGTTTGTTCAAGGTCACTGAGTGTGAATCAATCCATGGCCCTGTTTGTTCAAGGTCACTGAGTGTGAATCAGTCCATGGCCCTGCTTGTTCAAGGTCACTGAGTGTGAATCAATCCATAGCCCTGTTTGTTCAAGGTCACTGAGTGTGAATCAGTCCATGGCCCTGTTTGTTCAAGGTCACTGAGTGTGAATCAATCCATGGCCCTGTTTGTTCAAGGTCACTGAGTGCTGCCGATAGGAAACATAACGGGAAAATTGGACACAACATGGACCGAATAGTGAACCGGCAACTTTTGTCTATAGACAGTACTTGGTGACCTCAAACAACAGGACTATGGATCGGATCACACCAGATTTCTCTTTAATAGTGGGGATATAACATTAACAAACATTTACTCCTGATTTTCAATGATAAAAAATAATTTAAAATATCTGGTCAGCTCATTGATATGATATAAGATGGTTCTCCTTCAACAACTAGAATTAGTATAGCAAACACTTGCTCCTGGTCTTGAAGGTTTTGAATAATTTAAAATGATATCTGGTCAGTTAATTCATATAAGATAGTTGGTAGAAAATGATTATGAAAATGAAAATTATAATGATTAGAATGATTGAATTAAGTATTGAAATAATGTTTCTAAATGTTTGTGAGTATTGTAATATGTGTTATTTCTGTGTGCACCAAAAGGTTAGAACTTGTGAACAATTTTGTATGTCACAAATATCTTTAATTCCGATTTCACAGTTAATAAATAGTATAATTAAACATTCACAACACAAATGCCGCCACAAGTGTGCTAAAAGTAGCTAAACTACTGTGCATTGTGCATCACAATATGCTCCAGTTCAAACTTCATGAAACATAAAAAATATATAATATATATTGTTTTCATTGCAAATATAAAACTCTTTCACAATCATAATTCAAGACACAAACCACATCATTGCAGAATTGATAAATACTATTCATAGCGAATGTAATGTCGTGCTATGCCTGCATACTCCGTAGTATTATAATGACGTCATGGTTGCCTAATTCAGGCTTTTATGTTCTTTCAAGATTAAAAATAAATAAAACCATTTAATGCTCTAATACATTTCACGCCAAAAATAGAACTATTTCTGTGATGGTCAGTCAGGCAGTTGTCAGTTCTGTCGGTGCATTTGTTATACCATCGTTAGTGCACCGGAGCTATAGGTTATTACTGAGGACTGCCTTTACCTCCTTTGCCTAGCTAAGCTGACTCATATCCGATCAGTTTGAATGCACTTAAGTCTGGATTACAGAAAAAAACACAGATCTAGGTCTGTGGTTGAGCACATGAAAATATCTTAGACTTAGATTTGATCTAAATGTCCATAACCTTAATTGCTCACTATTACACCTCGTTTTACAGGTGTGGGGTTGGAATGAAGCAGAACCACTTGGCTGGCTGCTGTTTTGGAGACCTCCCCACACCACTGAATGGTCTGATGTCCCCTCTGTTCCTGCTGTATGGGCTAGATAAATGCATGCAGATGTAGTGTCATGACCTCGGCTCTCGTATGGGGAATCAAATTCCCAGGGAGTCTTAATTCTCAGCGGAGTCATCCCTCTGTGACCAGTGGGACGTGTGAGTTTGATTCTCATAGGGTAAACAAGCACCGATAGATAAATATCCTGTAAAATAAATATATCTAAATATTTAAAGTTCTTTAAATTATACTTTAAATTGCTCCCGATTAGCATGCCTGGTAAATGATTTAAATGTAAATGCAACATAGAGTCATCTCTGACACCTTGACCAAGATGGAGTAGGTTTTTGGAACCTACCACAAGCACCACTGTCATAGTCAACAATCCAAACATCACCCAACAGGATCCATAACAAGCAAAGTCAGGGACTATTTTCCCACCCCATAACATCAAGTCAGTGAGCACCCACAGCCTATGAAAGCCAAACATCTACAATGATGGACATGGCTTTGGCCCTATCAGGCGTCAGTCCCTGTATTCTGACTGTCTTCAGCAGCACCACCCACAGTTATATCATAGACTCCACATTTCACAGTTCTTTGTTTCCTGTGGCTATAGAAACAGCAAAATTTTTGTTGGAGTGCCAACTGGGAGCATCTCGTCCATGTTCCTGTACATAACAGTGTAAGGGGACAGGAATTTGACAGTGTCTCGACTCTTGACTCCACATCTCAATGTTGAGCAGCAGCGGCACTGTTGACCGTAGCTAAGGGTTAAGCTGGCCGCTTGTTACAGATGACCGTCGCTCCTCGCTCACAACGTTGACCAGGAAACTGCTGCTGCCACGGCTAGTCCAGTCATAGCAATCTGTGGACAAGCTGAGGTACACACACACACATACACATACACATACACAAAGACTGTTCATGACTGATCACAGATCACATGCATAGACTCACAGATTTTTCTACATTTTACATAAATGTACTTAGAGTTAGGGCTACAAAAGTATAATTATAGAATATATATGCTAAAATGTTGCGTTATCATCATTCACATCATACCATACAATGGCATTGTTTTGGCGTTATGGTGACATTACAGTTTTGCATAAAATTGCCCATATAAAAGTACACAGCATTCCCCTGATCATTTGTTTTGTTAATAAATAAATAAATCACTAAAGGCTTTATTTACACGATTTTCCACCATTCTGTTCTTTGCCGCATTCTGAGAGGTTTTACCTGGTTGAGGTGCTCTGGGGAAGGATGCTCCAGGCCAGATCGTCGTCACTGTCGTATCGCCTGGGGTTGTCGAAGAAGTACCGTCTGTTTGAGAACACGTGACTGGGAATGGCTGAGTGACTACTCTGTAGTGGACAGAGAGAAAGATGAAGGGTGACAATTCGCAATTCTATTTTGTGTCCCAAATTACAGAGGTATCATTATCTGTGTAACTTATTCGCATTTTGTGTCCCGTAACCTTTGTATAACTTTGAAAACAACATAGAGGCACCACACACCCTCTGTATAGTGATGTTTCGGACCTAAGGCCTTCTTTAGATTCTTTGATCTGACAAAAAGCCGTAGGGCCATGGTACAATTCCGCATACTCAATGACAGATCTACCTCCTCAATGTTCCATTATTGGAGAATAACGGACACCCTGTCAGCCAATAAGAAAACAGTATTTCCCCGGGTGATAACTGATCGAAAGTAGCTTGTTGGTTAAGGTTGAGGTTCAGTAACTGATCTTGCTGTGGTAGGGCGCAGGACCATTATGTACATCTAGACAACTAGGAAAAAAAAGTGTCTGATCGTTGCTGTGCGTGGAAGTGTATTGTCTCCTTTAGGCACGAAACATCAATAATAATAAAATAAATATTATGATTTTTACTAATATAATCATTATTTATCATCGTCTTTACTAATTAAATCAATATGTGGAGCTAGAGTGTGTGGCGCTTCTATTTTGCAAATGTGTCATTACAGATCCAAACGTTAATGGAAACATGGTTATGTGCGGACATGGGTGAGAGACAGAATGTACTGTTACTCAGTCAAACTCATAAACATTAATATCTTCGGGTGGGTGTACTACCAATTATAAAAGATCTTTTTGTATGACATGAACAGTAACACACACACAGGGAGGGAGAGAGAGAGACAAACCTTGTCTTGGGTGGGTTTGCGGACCCTGAAGAAAAAGACCACCAGCGAAGTGGGTAGAAGCTCCCAGATGAAGAGGATCACCCCAAACACAATGTAGCCCGCATCCCCCAGCGTTGATCGCAGGTCTGCCTACATGACCACAGAGCGGGAGAGAGAGACAAGACAGATCGTGAGTCGTGTGTGTGTTTGTGCTTGTATTTTTAACTATATGTTTTCAAAAATAGCCATCATCAAGAGAGGGAGGATGAGAAACTTTCAAGTGAGTGGATGTTTTTGTGTGTGTTTGAGAGAGAGAGAAAAGCAACCTAAGAGACCAAAAAAGAGACGAAGCTTGCTTAAAAGATGAAAAAGCCTGCAGAGCCCTTATAACTTAATATACAGTACTTAGCACATAGCCAAGAAAGAGAATGGAAAAAAAAACTTGTATTATGTGTGTATTTGTGTGTGAGGCGGAAAGAGGGAATAAGAGACAGAAAAAGAGATAGAGCTTGCTTGCATATAAAAGATGAAAATGTCTGCAGAAGTCATATAACTTATCTGTCCTCATTCAGTCAGCGCAGCATCTCATTTCGAGATGGATAAAGGAGAGAGTCCAAGGGAACCAGCCTCTTTAGTTTCAGGACCCATTTAGAGCCACTCTACTTCGCTTTATCTTGACATTTCATTTACATTATATTGTTATTTAAAAAAGAATGTACTCTAGCATGACTTTCAGAATTTTCCTGATGTCATTTAAATTTGTAATGCAAGCACAGCCAAATAATTGGAAGATGTGCGTATGTGGTGTGTGTGTGTGTGTGTGTGTGTGTGTGTGTGTGTTCATGCAGGTGTAAATGAAGCTGTGCTAAGCTGTGGTTGTGCAGATGGGGTTAGCTGTTTGAACAAGGTTTTTCTATTTCAAGTAGATCACTTTTTAGCAGCTTATCAGGCCTGCATAAGTCAACTTTCTTTGCCTAAAAAAACAGCAGTGTTTACAGTGTTTAAACAGTGTTTATCCATCTAACCTTTACACTCCCATATGTGCCCTTACCTGATCTGATACATTGTACCAGTCATAATCGAAGGAGTTGATGCTCTCTATGTCGGTCAGAGCCAGTACCACCAGGTTATAGCATGCTCTTGACGCGTACAGGAGGACAACCATGACCCCAATCAGTGTCACCTGACACACAGACGTTCCCTGTGGACCAATAAGAAAGCACCCAAAGAAATACAGATGTAGTTTACCTATTTGATCTTAGCAGAAAACACTTTCCACATACTGAATGGACATACAAAACACATAGCAAGCAAATATTTACATTTGTATGCGTTTTAGCAAATTCTTTTATCCAAAGCAGGTTGCAAAACGAGGATCAGAATTAACATCCACACAACACGTACAGTGAACACTGTTCAATATATTGACCGTGTGACAGTGGACCTTCCACTGAGAAGATATGCTTTGTATGGATTGTGACTATAAATGGGTAGAATTTGTGATTCTCCCGGAAGTATTTGGATATTTGAGCTCAACCGGGAATTAAATTTGATCCCTCCCTTTCTTCCTGAATTAGCAGTTTGGCTGAAGGTCTGTATGGGGTTGCTTTGAGACACTCAGGTTTCCTATTTACAGAGGTAACAGTTTGTGTGTGTGTGTGCGTGTGTGTGTTTATATGAGAAATGTCCTTGAGTATCTTGAAAGGTACAAGATAAAACCAACCAAAAGCATCTGTGATTTTAGTTTGTGAAGGTGTTTGTGTGGACTCCAAAAAAAACATTGACACTGAAACATTGAAAAGGGGCAGATGTTTTAGATGTTTTAATGTTGTTCAGTGTTTTCCAGAAGTGTGTCACACTAACCTTTGATTCCAGGTAAATACTAGCAAGGGACATCTTTGCCACCTTGTAGAGGCAGACAGAGAGGGAGATGGCACAGAGGACGAACAGTGTGTCGTTGATGGTGACGCGCACCAGGACGATGGTCTTCACCTGTGTGTCCGTCGTCTTCACCAGGAGCGCACAGGTGAGGTTCACCAGCAGGAAGAGAAGGCTCATGAGGACAAAGAGCAGGTATAGGGGCATTCTGGAGTGAGGGATGGAAAAAAGGAGGAGTAGGAGGAGGAGAAGAGGAGCAAATTTTAGGGAATTCAAGCCAGAGAGAGTTCTAGGCTTGACACTGATAAAGGGCTTTAAAAGCAACAGATTGAACAGCTCATGAAGACGTCAAGCAGATCAGGTGTTCTGGAAGGAGGGAAAAGAGAGGAACCCGAGAGGTAAAAAAGAAGGGAAGAGGAGGAGCAAAGAAAAGCGACTGAATGGAGAGGATGACAAAAAGAGAGTAAGCAAAAGAAATACCAGTAAGATTGAGCATTTGTGTGGAAGCAGTTGATGTACATGCAAAAAACAGTAGTTGTAGGCAGGGGCGCCGCCAGGGTGAGGAAAGTTAGGATGATTCCAAGGGCCTGGCACTGATAGGGGGCGCTAGAGAACATTTTAATATTAGAATCAATGTTCAGGAGGCCCAAAATAAGTTTCTGTCATAGAGCCCAAAATTTCTAGCGGCGCCGCTGGATGTAGGAGGTACCATCAAGAACAGACAGCTCATGAAGACAAATAGCAGGTTGAGAAGCATTCTGGATAAGAAGGAAGAAATGGAGATAAAAAAAATAGAAGTGGCGGGGGGGAAATGAATAAAATAACATCTGAAGAGCGACAAAGATAAAGGGTTTATGTTGAGAGGAGACCAGAGAGACAGTGACAGTGGAAGGGAAGAGGAGAGAAAAGGGACAAATTACTGATGATTCATGAGGATGGAGAGCAGATCGTGAAAGGAACATGAGGAAATTAAAAAGAAGGACAGAAAGAAAAGAGAAGAGCGAGGGTTTTGTTTATTTAGTTAAAAAGCTAAACAAAACTGAAGGCTATATCCTAGAGCTAGCCTGGCCATGCCTTCCTAGCACTTCCGCTTGATTATCATCTCACTACAGTCCTAGTCTGGATTTGATTCCATTAATCTCGTTGTCTCAGGAGGCCTTTCAACCTGTCGAACAGAGGGAGGCGTTATGAATGCAGAGCTAGAATGCTATCAGTCAAGGCAAGCTATCAGTCAGGGGCTGATCCAATCTTTTTAAACTCCAGCAAGGAATCAAATCTGACAACCGAATGTCCAGACCCTCTGTATGAAACTAATGTGTAGAACAAGGGTCTGGTTTTATTACAAGGCTATCCTAGAGCAGGCAGAAGATAAAAGTGTAGAAAAAAGGAGGAGAGGAATGGAGGGATGAGGACAGGAAGAGAGGAAATGAGAACAAGAGAACTGTATGTAGGACTCCGAGGGATCATCAGTAGCCTTGTAAAGCCAGATGCCTTGTAAAGATCAAACAGAAATGTGTAGGGCAGGAGAGACCATGAAAGGACAGACAGGGGTACAAGAAAACAGAGTGAGGGAGAGAGAGAGAGAGAAGAGTGAGGGAGAAGGAGAGAGAAGAGGAAAAGGGGAGGGGAAAAAGAGGACAAGTGGAATAGATTTAGGACGCACATCAACAGTAGGGAGCAGTAGGTCGTATCACCAGAGGGAGAGAAAGACAGAAATACCACAGGAAAGAGAGAGGGAATGAAAATGTCAAGGTATGCTAGCAGACAGACAGACAGACAGAGGAGACCAGTGGGTCTACAGCTGCAATCATTTCATTTCCCAAAGCCACCATTTTAGATCTATGTTACCTTGGATGAAAGCTAAATTCCAGTCACTTTTCTTTTTACTTCCCTTAAATTTAGGAATAGGAATCATTCAGTCATTGGCTGAATCTCAATGCTACCCCAAGCCCTGAACCCTCAAATACACAGAGATATTTAATCAACAATTATACAGTACATACTGTAACATCTTAAAGCACCCTTTCTGAAGTAATGTCCTGTCAGACTTACTTGTACTTGAGTAGCTGAGGGGAGTACTTGGACTTTGCCTTGAAGAAGACCTGAGAGTTGGGAACAGAGGAGAAGAATAGGGTCAAAAGGTCACTCACATCCTGTTTTGTTTTGTTTTGTTTTGTGGTGACTTTGATGCACGTTGTCTTGGCAACACTTAGCATTAACATCTTATCACTGTAACCCAATCATAGTGAAGCATCATGATGTGAATGAGACACAGCATGTTCCTACTGGCAATATTGCTGAGGAGGCACAGACTGCATTTAGTTTTCCCACTAATGCAGTGTTAAATGCATTAAAATCAGACACATCACATCCCAGAATGCTTTTGGATGCTCCATGTCTGTCCCATTACTGTGTCTAGCAACCAAACAATGAAATCTTTTTTATAGGGGCAATATAGGCAATACCTCATGTGAGCCCATATTAAAAGTGCACATAGTAATACTAGTGCATATAAGTATATTATTAATACATTATTTCAAGGTGGACTTTGTGACAGTTTTGGGCGTAACAGATGCAGCATTATAAAAGTGGGGCGTTTTAGTCTAACGCCAAAATGAAAGTGTGCCAGGTAGATCTCCAAGCACACACCACATTTATAAATACTCACTTAAGCCTAAAGCAAGACCAGTTTGTGAAAGTCACATGCAGTACATAGAACCTAGGTTCCCTTGTGGAAAAGAACTGTGCAAAAGTGTGCTTAATGGTGCTTCCACTATACATATTTTAAATGCACTTCTGTGTGTGTTGAATGCACTATTTTGGAACAACTTGTTACATTGTCAGTGTATTTTAAGTGCATTTAATTTGACATGAAATATTATTGAAACACACTTAATGGCAATTCATGCATTTTGGGACAATTTAGTTACAACAAAAGCACTAAAATGACTCATCTAAAAGTATTTATTTCAGAACAGTGCATTTCAAGTGTTTTTAAAGTTGATTTAGTTCAAAACGAGTAACAAGCACTTGTAGAGAAAATATTACAAAAAAAACATACTTTCACTACTCTGGCAGTACTGAAAATATGCTTCTTTTCCATAGTGATTATAGACACAAAGACATAGTCTCTCTCACACACACACACACACTCACATTTATCCCACAGAGTGGCAGTGCAAAGAACATATCCCTACAATCTTCTCAGTTTACATTTGTAAACTACATCTGTTGCCTGCTGTCTTAAATATATTATAAATATGTCTATATTTTAAATTAACATGGCTACCAGTACTCATGAGGAGAACAAAGCCAGCGGCTGCACGGTGTTCCAGACCACACCGCGCCAGATCAGCTCTCAGCATGCGTCTCCTTTTCTTAATTAATGTGGGACCAGGACGTTGCCGCTGCTGGGAATAACTCTAACGCCCGTCTGTCAGAAGTCTCTGCCACGACTCGTGTCAAAGAATCTCACACATTCGTGTGCTCATACATACGTGTATGTGTGTATGTAGAGTGTGTGTGTGTGTGTGTAGTGTGTATGTGTGGGAATGATTGAGCGCATGCTTTCACTGGGAGAGGCAGCTTGCTCATTATACAGAGTTTGATCGTCTGCAGAAAATCCACTGATACAGTGGATGACTGTGTATATAAATCTCTCATAGGCTTCCAACACCAATCTTATTTCCCCGTTATGTAACAGTTACGCAACTCTGAGTGCAGTGTAATACTATAGGGGGAAAAATGAATTGTTCAGTGTTCAACGATGAAGCACATTGATTGAATGTGTTTGAACTTTTTGCAGTAAAGTAATATTCTGTGTGTATATATATATATAAAATAGTCCCTCTGCTGCAGAATATGAAAGATAGATAGATATAGATATATAGATATATATTTCAAATATATATCAATGTAATCAATTGTAATCATTGTGTACTATGTAGAACTGTATATTATGAGATTTATCTCAGTTGAGATTAGGATTTCTGTATGGTTCTGTATCAGGCATGTTTCCTGAGTCAGGTAGCACATCTGCTATTATCTTTTAACATCTTAGAGAGAGGAAGAGAGAGAGAGAGACAAACAGAGAGAGAGAGAGAGACTGACTCCCTGCTGTGTAGAACATGTTTCTGCTGCCTGAATAGGTAATGGGGGATAAGTGGGTCGCACGCATGTGCCTTTGTACTTCCAGTAGAGAAGAAGAGGGGAGGAGGAGGAGGAGGAGGTGATGGTGGTGGTGATAGGACTACTGCTTCTGCTGCTACTGAATAATATAAGAAAATAGACTCCAGTGTGCTCTCCCAGGGCACACACACACACACACACACACACACACACACTCGCGTCCTCTCCACCTCGCACCCAAATATGAACCTTCAGGCACACACCACACACACGCATACCGCACATACAGTATACATTATGCAGCTACCACACATAGACGCACACACACGCACACACACACACACACACATGTACACACACATGTACACACACACGTGCACTCCCCCACTCACATATCTCACTACACACTGAAATAAATCACACACACTCTAAATGCACACATGGAGAGACGATGCTAAGGATCACTGTGTCTTTGAGGGAAATACAGTGTAATAAGATAACCTGGTACTCATCCTCCCCCTCCACACACACACACTCACACACACACACACGCTCGCACAAATGTGCGTCCTCTCCACCTCACACCCAAATATGAACCTTCAAGCTCACACTACACACATGCACGCACGCACGTACGTACACACACACACACACACACACTTGAATCAAGCTCACTGTCTCTTACAACTGTCACACCAACACCCACCTCACTGTGTCTGTCCGATGCCTGATGTCCATTTGAGGAACATAACTGTTCCTAAAATTTAATTTGTGTCATATTGTGTACTTGCACAACACATCTGCGCGCACGCACACGCACACGCACACACACACACATCTAATATCAGGAACTTTTCTCTCTCAGCACATGAAAGACACCTTCCTACTTATTCTTTTTCCACCCACCTGGCACAAACACACACACACACGCACACACACAGCATGTTCTTTTTCACACATTCTCCCCCTCTCTCTCTTTCTCTTTCTCTCTCTCCCCCTCCCTTTACCACCTTACTCTCTTTTGCTCTTTCGTTCTTTATGCTATTTTTCAGGCATCACCAAAACGTCAGCCACCCCCTCACTGCCTCCGTCACAGACCAGACCCACCGCAGTCATGACCTACTCTTGTCTGGAAATGGCTCTCCTCAGAAAACATTTTCTTCTTCTCAGCCTTTCTCTCCGGCTCATACTGACACACCTAGCCACCCACCCACCCACCCACACACACCTTCTCTCTGTCACGTGTCTTACACATTTACCTGTATTCTCTAGTGCTTGAATCACTGTCTGTCCTCTTCTGTTCTGCACACACGACTACACACACCCCATCGTCCAAGTTACTGCCATTTTAAACACACACACACACTCACTCACTCACTCTCTTACTCTCACACACACATAGACACGCTCTCTCTCACACACACACACACACATACATACTTCCCTCTTATTCTGTCTTTCTTTTTCTCCCTATCTCTCTCACCCACACACACACACACACACACACACACACATTTATACCGCCCCGACCCCACTTGCGTTCTCCGTTTACCTGGGCACAGTACAGGTTCATGAGGCTGAGCGTGAAGAACTGCAGGCAGACAGGGCAGCAATAGAGCAGCCAGAAGGCAAAGGGCCCCAGCGCGTTGGCCGTGACGCAGTCGCGGAAGTAGAACGAGAAGAGCACGGCGCGCAGGGCGGCCCAGATCAGGCAGAGGAAGAGGAAGGCCGTCTGGTAGCTGAAGCGCTTGTGGCGGTAGCGAAGGACCAGCCAGAGCTGCGCGTAGACGAAGGCGAAGAGGAGCGAGTAGGCGGCCGTGTACGCCGCCGTCAGGCCCAGACGCACGAACGGCGGGATGGATGGGCTGAGGGTGGTGGGCGGCGAGAGCGACGAGTGGGTCCTGCCGACAGCGCCAAACAGCCCGCCGGTGGCACTGCCACCTCCAACAATGACGCTGCCAACGGCGTTGGTGCCAACACTAAGGTTGTGGCTGGCGCTCACGTTGGTGAGCGCGGTGAGGAGGACGTCCATGGCGTTGCCGTTGACGACGACCCCCATGCTGCCACCACCGGCGCTGCTGCTGCTGCTGCCGCCGGTTGCCGTGACTCCCGCGTGCAAAGCAGTGTCCACCTCCTCCCCATCCATTGTAATCTCAGCCTCCCTCTTCCTCCTCCTCCTCCTCCTCTTCCTCCTCTTCCCCCGTGTGCTGCTCGCTCGCACCGAGAGTGTGAATGGGGGTGGGAGTGTCTGCCGTGTGGCGTGAGGTTTCTAGAAGCTTCCTGTTAGAGGATGCTCTGTTGCCCGTCCGGTCTCCCTTCTTTCCCTCTCTCTTTCTCTCTCTCTCTGTCTCTCTCTCTATCTCTCTATTTCAGTCCCTATATTTCACAAGTTCAAGAATATTATCTCCTCTTTTTATCTTCTCTTCTAGCCTTTTATGTGGTCTCTCCTCCTTTTCTCCATTTCTCGTGCAGAGGTGCCTGACTGCTATCAAGCTCTGCTACTCTGCCTGGGCTGCGTGCGTCTATCTCTCTCCCTCCACACATGCCAAGCCAAACCTACCGGCTTGCTACACCTCCTCCTGTAACACCCATGAGAGGAGAGCGAGTGTGAGAGAGAGAGAGAGAGAGAGAGAGAGAAAGAGAGAGAGGGAGGGAGGGAGGTAGGGGGAAGGGAGAAAGGGTGTACAGTGAAGAGGAGAGGAGAGAGGGGGGTTGGGATGTGGAAGAGGGGGAGGGAAAGGTAGGAAGGGGAGGGTGACAAAGGGGGCCTGAAGCTTCCTGCTCATGCTCTGTTGTGATTAGACAGTCACGGCATGTGATGTAAAACTGTGGAGTGGGATTGGCTGAAGCTTCTCCTGGGAGCCCAAAGGGTGGGGAAGAGGGAGTGGAAAGAGCGAGAGTGCGTGCCCATGTGTGTATGTGTGTGTGTGAGAGAGAGAGAGAGAGAGAGAGAGAGAGAGACTGATGGATAATAGATGGAGAGAGAATAAAAATCGTGAGTATGTGATCGTGACACAGAAAGAGGAAAGAACGTCATCATGGTAGCAATGACTTTGAATTCCTGAGTTTGGGTTGTAGCATGTTACGTAATAAATACTTCCGTAAATGACTACGTCAAATCCATTTTAGATTTTAGAATAGGTAGCAATTAGCACTTGAAAGGTTATATATTATTAGGCTAGGCCTGTTACATTATAACACTCCACCCACTCCCGGTTATTTCTTCCCATTTGAGAGCATAACCAAAGAAACAGGGTGTGTGTCATCCTTTTATAGCAATAGTGGCTAATTAAGGGAAATCTCTTACTACCGGTAATCTCGTGGCTCACACTGAGCTTCATAAATTCCTGGAGGCAATAAAAGCTTTCATTGCTACGAAAAAAGGAAAGAAAGAAAGAAAGAAAGAAAAGCATGTCATGTTAACCAACTGTATAACCAAAAGTCTATGTCTCTGCACTTGATTGTCTATGTCTCTGTTACATGATTTTGAATAATATGCACAAAAAATATGCAACACACATACAGTGTGGATTGTCTGTACATAAATTAGACATGTCCAGAATTGGGCTTTACTTTGTAGTTCTCTATATCAACATTAGCATCCTACCTAATAAAATTAGCTATATGTCCTTCTGATTTGAAAATGTGACCATCTCTCACCTTTTTGAGCCCTTTCAGAGGTTACATCATATGCAATCACACCATCAACCATCAGAGGGCAGTATAGAGCTATGTAGTAAGACCACACTCTCTCACTGTCCTCACACCCACCACCACCACTTAGGCACATTCAGAAATGACAAGATTCAGTGAGGAGGTGTCAACACCAGCCTCATAACTTTGCCTGGCATATAACAAAATTAGCACAATTAAAGCATTACGTTTAATTAAAAATGTGAGATTTGCATTTCTGTGCACCGAGATGCCTTTCATTCTTTTAGCTCGTTTTGATTTGTTTGTGTAAGACAGTGATACCAGTGAGGAGAGGCAGAGGCTGTGGCTTTAGAGGAATGTTCACACATGTGTTTCGACTGGATTAGCCCTCTTATTTCCCCCCAGACACATACTTTTGGGCTGTCTGCCATCCCAGGATTGTGCTGTGGCCTAATTGCAACTATAGAGTTACGAGGGCAAAGACCAACCTCCTCCTCCTTTTCCACCTCGACCAGAATGCTAAGGTGTTTTCTAGAAGGTTAAGCAAGACATGGAAGCTTGCATTCTGTAGTCTATGCTGCAAAAATGTATGCTTTAAAAGGACTTCAAATCAAATAGTCAGACAATATACAATCTGTTGTTATAAAAAGATATCCACCCTAGGCCCATGTCAATCACACATCCAGTTAATAGCTTAGATTAGTTCTTTTGTTCATTGTGCTGGTTGGTCCATTGCTTAAGGTGTTATTTATGCATTAGTCAACAAACTAATGAATTCAAGACAGGTCAACATAGAAAAAGATTCTTAAACAAAGCATCATCAAGGGATTCTGGGAAACTTGTTTGTCACCAAGACCTTCGTACTCCAGAGGCTTTTACTTCTTCCAAACAGACTAGGTCTACTCATTATGACATAGGGTAATGAGGTTTTGAAGCAAATTTGCACAAAAAATTAATAAAATAATTATAAATAAATAAAATATAATAATAATAATAATTTATTGTATCCATGACTGTATTCATTTACATTTTATTTCACAATTTATTAACACACAATGCCAAAATATTAATATGATTTTGGAGACTTTTGGGACCAAAATACTTTGTACAGGGTTCATGGAACACTGATTTTGTAACACTTCAAGAATGCTTGTTGAACCTATGTGCTGATGGACGAACTTTCAACAATGTTGCATGGCATGAGATAACCAGTGTGTGTCTGCCCTGTTTTATTGCTAGTAACAACAGTGTAACAGTATTTAACACTAACATAAAAAGGAAAAAAAATTCTCATAGATAATTGAACTGTTCTATACACCAGTCATACTTTTTTGGACGTTTTATTTTTCCTTCACTTTGACTAGGCTATACGCAAGATGAATATACCATGACAGCACATTGCTCTGCTCAGTCTGTTCAAAGTAGCCTAACTTTAGCGTCACCAAGATATCGGAGTCCCCTCCCTCCCAAACTCCGCCTTCTAAACCTATGGATCGTCCAGACTCTCTTACCGCTATACTTTGGCCCACCATCGGATACTGGAGTGCTGGTTTCTCTCTCTGCAAGGTACTGGTGGAGGAAGGGGTAAAAAAAAAAAAAAAAGTTCTCAGCGCCAGGGTCTGCCTCGGTCATACTCCATCATGGGTTTGCACCAACTTGGATGCCTTGCCTGGATACATCTTGCACTTGCCGTGTCAGTGAGTGCTCTGACTCGTTCAGAACTGTTCGACTACGGCGTGCAGTACGGAGATCTACTCCTGGAACCGGGATCTGACCAAACGCAGGAGCTCGCCCTGGACCAGACCCTCTTCTTCTACAAGGGCTCATTTGAAACCGTTTACGTGAGTAGGCCACCTCATTCAATTAGCCTACAACACTACTACTTTTATCACTCATGCTGTCCTTTTCAAAAACTTTTTTTCAACTTCTGATTTTGACTTAACGTCACGAATGAATGAATTGGGCTGCGAGCGATGGAGGCTCACACGCTCTCATCCTTGGAACCATTGGAGATGGTTTTGTAACAACTGTGAAATGGTCTGTCGTGCTTTTGATTATCGAGGATGATGAACTGAGTGTGAGATCACAGGCCTAGTCCTAGCCTTCTAAAACTCCATGTTTAATCTCATCTCAGCGGTGAAATATTACCTAAACCTAAACTAAAGTGTTTGGTAATCCGTCAGAAATTGAATATTTTCCTTTTTGCCCTTAACTGGTTTCTAATCACTTTGAACAAATATTAGTGATTTTAAAACTGTTGTTTAAAGAGTATTCAAGAGTCGTTATCACTTCAAGACAAAGTGCAGTATTGCGAGGACTGAGAAGTGGAAAAAAAACGGCTGATTGTGAGTTGTAAATTGCGCGACGTTCATGCAGACCGTGAGTGCGTGTGATGCGTCTGTTTGAGAAGGCCTTGTAGGCTGACGGAGCGCAAAAATGCGCTCGATATGCGCTACAGAGCCTGAGATCCTCTATGTGCCTCAGCCCACACACATGCCGAGATACACACACGCAGACAGAAACACACTGCACATAATTCACACGTAAGCACACACACACATTCAATTCGTGCCACACAAGGTCACACACAGCGCCCCCCCCCCCCCCAACCATCACCCCATACCTCCTCCTCCTTTTCTCTCTCGCGCTCTCTCTCTCACACACACACAAACACACACGCAGAATCACATTAGTACAACACACAAACACATAGAGAAACTCTCTCTGATGTGCACACGAACACACTGTTCTATGAGAGAGATGGATGCCTCAAAACTAAATATTTATGCAGCCATGTCTGGGCATAGTAACTCAGTTGAGGATATACAGGCGGGTGAGTAGAGCTGCTCGGGGGTGTGTTCGGACTTTTTACGAGACCCTGCCGTGCACAGCTGAGTCTCGTCTCCATCTTCCTCCCGCGCCACACCCACGGTCACACTCTCCACCACAGCATGGCTCCTCAGTCCATCTGCACATCTGCAAAGCCTTCCCACTAAATTCAAATTCAGTATGCTTTTAAAGTGTCATTTCTATGACTGTGACCATTGAAAGGAAACATTGTGTTGCAGACACTGAATCACTAAAACACTTTAATACACAGCAAACTCATTGCTCTCTGTTTCTCTATATATCTCTCTTTCTCTCTCTCCCTCGCCCCCACCCCACCAATTCAATTCAGTTCAAATTCAATTCAATTCCTCGCTCTCTCTTAGAGCCTGTTCACACTAGGTATTAAAATGTGTCTTAGGTAAATCTGATTACAAGTGACTCGTTCTAAATACAGGTGTGAACAATGACCAAAACAGTTGGAATCTGATTGTTCAAACCACATGCTGAGGTGGTTTAAGACACCTGTATCGACATGTTCTGTTGAGTGAATGCTCAGTGTGTCCTGATGTGTCTTAGACCATGATATGACAGACCAATAGAATTCTGCAGTGTAGCAAAACAACAAGGTAAACATTCTAAATTCTTAAAGGTACATTCTAAATCTGATTGCAAGTGATCATCTGAGACACATATTAGAACACTGCTGTGAATGAAATGTGACTTGGCTGTCCACTCCACTTGCAATCAGATTTACTCAAGACATATTCTAATGACTAGTGTGAACAGGCTATTGGTCCTCTCCATACACCCCCCATTGATCATCTCTCTCTCTCTATCTCTCTCTCACTCTCTCTCTCTCTTTTAGCCCTCTCCATGCACCCTTACCTCTCTGTAAGTTGATCTAAGCAGTTTAAATTTTATGGCTAGTAGGGAAGCTGGCCACCGACTACTTAGGGTCAACACAGAGCTGGGCGTTTTCCTCAGCGGTCGTTACGAGTCTTTTACTAAAGAAGGTTACAGGTCTCTTTTGTTTGAGCGCCCACAAACACCAACCCCTGTAGGGAAAAAGTAGTCAGACCTACTCAACCCAGCTGCTCTCCACCCACCCCACTACTTACCCCAAAAAACTCCAGCCTAACTTCTTACCCCAAACCCAAAACCTCATTAGTGGGCTTTTGTGTCTGTGACATAGCTGCACTTTTGTCCTCTGGGATCAAAAGCCACAGTCGGTCTCAAAACGCCTGACAAGATCCCCCTACTTTGCTCCCATTGTTTGGGCTTATCTCCTGCCATCACTGAGCTCCTACTCTCCTTTTTTTCTTTCCTTTTTTCCTTTTTTCTTTCTCTCTCTCTTTTGCGTGTTTGTCTGTCTGTTTCTTAAGTGTTAAATGAACTCAGACGGGAGTCAATCAGAGAGGCTGTCTGTTGTCACCTTTGCTCATTATTCAAACACACACATAAACAGAGACGCTTATCTCGCTGAGTTAAGTGGTCAGTGTGTTTGAAAGAGAGATAGAGGGAGTGTGAGTGTGTGTTTGTGTGTGTGTGTGTGTGTGTGTGTGTGTGTGTGTGTGTGTGTGTGTGTTTAACCCTGTGATCTGGAATACAGTTCTTGTGCAGACTGTATATGCACCCTACACCTCACCAAAATCTCTTTCGTAGAAATTCTCCATACACATAGCCTACACATTTCTGCTAACAGAATAGCACATGTTCTATACACTGGACAGAACATTAGTATAGGGGCTGTTTGTAGAAGGATGTTCCAGAACATTCCAGGGGAACATACTGTCCTTTAGTAGCTCACACTTTATGTCAAGTGTCCTGCATACATAAACTGAAGTAGCTAGGGGCATTGGTGTGTGTGTGTGTGTGTGTGTGTGTGTGTGTGTGTGTGTGTGTGCTTTATTGGGGTCAAATTAGTAAGGCTTATTTAAAGAGGAGCCTGAGGGTCTGTGAGTACACAGACACAAACAGAGGTTGGGTCATTCTGTGAAATTGTGTGTTGCTGCCTTTAAAGGATTAGGAGGGTGAGCGGATGTGTTGAATGAGTGAGTGACTCGCTGGTTGTTGATGTTGTCATATTTGTTTTCTACCAGTTATTCATCATGGACTTCAGCAATTCAGTTATATTACAGTTATGCCTTTGTGATGAGGTTCCTTGTGACTGGCCTGCAGATATGGACATATGGACAAATATAGCAATCTATGTACTATAGCTAAGTGTCCAACAAATTCTGTGCTTTTGGTGTGTTATGATGATGAATATGGATGTGTAGGCTTAGGGTAAGCTTTTTCTCTTCTCTTGCGATGATGTCTTTGAATGGAAGGTGTGTGTTGATATCTTTTACATACTGCGGTGATCTTGAGTTTTTGAACCATGGAAACCTTGACTCAGGATGCAGAACAGATTTTAGGGGACTTGGCGGTTCATGACAGCTCAGATTTGACCTGTCTTTGTTGCATGTGGATTATACCTGCATTTTTCTTCCATTGGCCAGAAGAGGAGTCTTTGATCAGTGGATGTGAAGCATGAAATATCAGGCATGCAGTATAACTTGCTGAACAATTTACTTCTACAGCAGATTTGGTTATTATTACTTTAACCCTAAGGGATTTCCTTGGTATCATGTATGTTTGTGACATTACTCTGTTGTTATGATATGACAGAAATTATTTTATCACATTAATTTGTGGAAAAACAGGCTATAAATGTAGACTTCTGTTGACACTATAAATGTGACAGTCTATCACTCCATACTAAATGTATGCTGTCATTTTCACTTTGAATTTGGAAAGATGGGGAAAATGTTATAGTTTTTTTTTGTTTGGATGCTTTTTTGTGTCACTTGTAACTCTCTTCTGAGGGTTGCCCCCCCCCCCACCCCCCCAATGACTCTACATTCTTCTCATGCCTTGTTTAGCTGTCAGACTCCCTCAGATTAGAAGGCTACTTCTAATCCATCAACACAAACAACGACCAGTAGCCACTCCCAGGTGCCCCCCCCCCCCCCCCCCCCACACACACACAAAAAAAAGAAAGAAATCCAAAAAAAGAAACTCCAACTCCCACCCTCTATCTCTCCTTCTCCTCCTCGAGGCAATAGAACCTATAAGTGCTTCCTGTTCTCCTTCGGACACACTTCCTGTCTGGCTACTGATTTGGGCTTGTGCTCTGCTCTCCTAAGGCGAAAGTATTGGGGGAGTTGTCAGATTGTAAGTCCCGTAAAAATCCCCATCTAATGAAAATACGTCTGTGTCTGTCTATACAATAAAGAGGGGATGTGAGGTGGTGGCTTTTCGGCAGGATGGGCAGAGAGTGGGTATTATTAAACTGTGGGGTGAGTTAAAAGTCAAACTCCCCTCTCTCTCCCTTCCCACTTAAAGTACAGATTACTGCAGTTACTGGTAGAGGAGCTTATTAGGTTGGGTTGGGTTTGGTCTGTTGGTTGCAGGTCACTGATCAGCTTAAGCATGGCATGTGCTCTGTGGGAATTTCTTCTTCTATCCCTCATCCATATGACCCAGAGCCCCCCGCCCCACCCAAATGTGCACCTGGGATTTCCTTCTTCCTCCAGCCGACAGATGCATAGTACAGCCCGCCAGCTACACCCTTCCACACAGACACACACACACACACACACACACACACACACTCACACTCGCCTGTTCCCTTATCCCTTACTCTCTTTCCTTTTCCTCACTCTCTCTCTCTCTCTCTCTCTCTCTCTCTGTCTCCCTCCCCCCCTCTCTCTCTCTTTCTCTCTTCTCTTGTGTCTGTACCACTCACTCCGACTTTTTGCTTTCCCCTCCATAACCCTTTTAGATCTCTATGTCCGCACTACTCCCCACCCAACACACACACACAAACACACACACACACACACACACACACACACACACACACACACACACACACACACACACACACACACAGACACACACACACACACAACCTCTCCTTCTCCTTCCCTGGTGCGACAGGTCAGGGTCTGTGTTGCTCTAGTCATACAACCTTTCCAGGCCCCTCCAGATGGCTTTGATATTGCTTGCTCCCCCCTAACCTCCTCCTGGCACCACCACTTAGCCCCCTCACCCACCCCCACAATCCCTCAGCAGGTTCACTGCCCCCCTCCCCTTTTCCAAACATCCCCAACCACTCCCCCGCCCACCCCAGGGCACCATGCTAAGTGGCTGGTTGTAGGACTGAGATTCTTGGACTGAGGAAAGGGTGGTGGGGTGGGGACGTGACTTGTTGACTTGTTCCTTGAATGCGACAGCCCTTGGAAGGTGCAAACTGGGTGGAAACGGAAATGCCACAAAATGCTTTGAGTCTGAGGCATTTTGGGGCAGTTTGTTTGCTGTTGGTTCTGCCTTCAATCTCTTTGCTGATTGGATGCTGGAAGACCTGGTTGGGGGAATACGAAGTCTTTGGGGATGTAGTACTGTAGCAAAATATTGAGCGGAAGTAATATGGTGGCACTAGCGTGGCTAATGGCATGCTATGCTACACATGAAACTACTTACATCAGACTGACTCAGATAGGCATACTCAGACTACATTTACATTAAGATGCATCAAATGAATTTGCGATCTGCAAAACAGAAATGATCTCTGCAGGCTACTCCTGGTAGTACACGCCCATTCGCACTGGTGAAATAATAGTTTACCTCTGCATATTTTACCCACTGTTGCATTATAGAAGCATATTGTCTAAACTAAGTGGCAGTCAGCATAGACGGCAAGGTTAACAACATTTCTTACTTGATATTTTGCGCTGCTAACATTTGTAATAATGGAAAATTAGACCGCTCATTTCTGATAGTTGTTTTTTTCCCCTGACTTCCCTGCAAGGATCACGTGAATGACTGAGTTTTTATTTGATTGCGTTTCTCATTGTACAGACACGTCGCTTCGCCCCCATTGTCAGATGAATCCGAGACAGACAGGGTCTTCAGATGTAGATGTAGATGCTGCCTCAGATTTCTATTTCTCTTTCACACCTATGGAGGTGTTTCTTTTTTTCTTTTTTCCATTTTTTTTCCAGTTTTCTCTATTTTCCTAATTGCACTAAAGCTTACGGTATACAGTCATGTCATTTCAAGCTGCACTGAATTGAACAGAGTAGACTGAGTTAAAGTTGACGTTTGGTAGAACTAGAGGCAGGCCTATGTCTCTGGCTGAGAGAGGAAGCTGTATTCAGCTTTCACCTGCTGGAATACTGTAAGGGATACGGAGAGCGGCCACAGTGGGTGGAATTTGGGGAATTGGTTAACGCATGGTGTCATTATGGCCTGAACATCTGGAAACGTCCGTCATGGCGGAGACTGCCATGACTACTCTGTGCGCAAAAGCAGGTGCTCTCTCTCTCTCTCTCTCTCTCTCTCTCTCTCTCTCTCTCTCTCCCTCTCTGTCTCTCCCTTCTCCCACCAGTCTCTCATCTTCTTTCTCTCATTTTTTCACTATTTGTCTCTCATCATCCCTATTCCATTTGATTGACCTTTTCCTTCCATTATCTCCACAATGTTCCTGAATCCTTGTCCATGCTCTCTTTGGTGAGAATGGTGTCCCCCCCCTTATTTCAATTGTTTGGTGCTGTTGGTGTCTGAAATCTCAGTCGGCTTCTCCTCAGAAATCACCCCCCTCTGTGAATTCTTTGCATATCTCTGCAGCTTTAAGGCAAGGGGGGAGTATAAAGGGGTGACAGAGAGGGAGAGGGGGAATGGAGAGAAGGAGAAAGAGAGGGTGAAGAAGGGAGAAAGAGAGAGAGAGAGAGAGTAGCGTAAACTGGTGATGTCTCTGGTTCTCTCCACCTCAGTAGACTCCTCTGACCCTGAACGCTGCCCTGTACCTCACCCACATCTCACCTCCTCCATTTAGCCTCTCAGCATCATGCTTAAGACTTCCGCATGACAATCCAGTCTGTCCCTGGCACACATATGCACACACAAACACACACACACACACACACACAGAGAAAGAGATTTACATACAGACATACGGTACACATGCATTCCTAAAAGTTCACACACACACAAACAAGTGCATGTGCACAACCATCCATCTGCATATATATATATATATATATATACATACACACATAGCCTATAGCCTGTCCCACCCCTAAAGCCAGCTCTCCAAATCAAATGTCTGCTGTGAGCCTCCTGCACTTCAGCCAGCTGATATTCTTTTCTAGTGCTCTGTGTGTGTGTGTGTGTGTGTGTGTGTGTGTGTGTGGTGTGTGTGTGTGTGTGCTAAATGGAAGAGGTGAGATGCAAATTTTAGATTTAACGGATAGCCCTATAAATAGTTCTGGTACATAAATAAATAAATACATAAAACTCTTTTTTCTTTTTAATCAGTTAAAGTGTATTTTAATGCTTCAGAAAACCAGAACTGTTAAATAAAGTTGTCTCAGAATATTTCTGTGTGTCTGTGTGCCTGTATCATCCCTTTCCAAATGCATCCAACAACTCTCCCTTAACATTTTCGACTTTATGCTTCTTTGAAGGCTGCTTTTGTAGTCTATAAGCACCGCAAACTGGCAGACCCCTTACTCTACACTCCAGGTTGTTACAGATTTGCCATCTGTGACAAGAAAATGCATTGTGTTAGACAGAGACTCTGTCATTATTAGCCTACAAAGAGAGATAAGCCTAAATTTAAAAGGTTGCATCGCGTTTCACTCGGCTCACAGACCCTTCCACCAATGTGGATTGGGTTTCTCATTCACTTGGCGACTTCAGAGACGTTGATTGTACTGTTTGCTTCTGTTTAATGGGTTTGTCAACTTTTACGGTCAGAAAAAAATGGAGGGGTGCGAACGGTCATTCATGTGTTTATTCTTCCGTTCGGCGCCTCTCAGCACACACAAGCACACACACACACACACACACACACACACACACACTTGATTTCTGTTTGACGATAGTTAACTCTACACTCCTGTCCTAAACAGGACTGTGTGCTGTGTCTTTTGAAACAGACAGAATGACAACAACCCAGGAAAACGAAGCAATCCAAAAACTTCTTTGGGTGAAAGACGTTAATGGCCCTTTTGTTGTCGGGGTCCCTGTGGAAACCACTGTAATTTGCGGTCACTGTTGCGGAGAGGAACTTGACAGAAGAGGAAGGTCTTTCTGGCTTTATGGGGCTGTGTGGGAGTGTCTCTGAGCCCTTGGGGTGACGACGTTTCCTGAGCGTCTCCCGCATGTCTTGTCAGAGTTGTATCTTCAGGGCAGGAGTTTGGTTGAAATGTACTTATACATTAAAGTAAAAGACTTAAAGTAAAAGACTCCCTACAATGGTTCTTTACTCAGAGGAGAGAAAATCCTGTGTTGAGGATCCCTTTAGCCCTATAGACCTAACTGTTTCTTTACTTACAGGGTATAAACTACCATGTTTACATTTGAGTCTTGCAAAGTTGACATGACCCAATTTTTGGATACAAATAACATTAGCCCCTATTTAGCATTCAGTTATTATCCCTGTTTGTCCTCACATACAAAATAGATACATTGTGTCATTACAAGATAGCAAACGTCTTTTTGTTACTACTTCACACAACCATATTATGGGAAGTCGCTGAAGCTGTGGGTTTAAAATGGAAACTTTGGTAGTTAGAGATTTTATTCTCTGCAGGTTGTGAACTCCCTGCCTCTGTCCTGCTGTGAGGACTCAAAGAGCTTGTGAGCTCTGGCAGTTAGTCAGGAACCGTGATGGAGATGGGGAGCCTATGGAGTGGTGGTTGTGGGCTTAGTAACGTTTTGGGGGGAGTGGGGGTGGGGTGGTAGGAGTCTGGTGGGTCACTAATGTGTGAGGAGGGTCGAGTCATGTTGGAGATTTTTACTGGGCTTTTCACCCTGTCAACTCCCCCACTGTGATCTTACATAGGGCACTCTTTGGCCTCACCCCCTCACCTTGAAACACACAATGCCAGACTGAATGTCAGACTAAACTATCATTGTTTCTATGTATTTTTAAGTAAAACCGTTAAATTAACCAGAACCAGAACAATTGCAGTAGGATCCTTTCATTTTGTGATACACAAAAATGATAACCATACAAACTACATATCCATGTATTACTACATTATTCGGGTTTGTCGCTGTTTATTGTTGTTACCATACTGAAGTGCTTTACAGATCTCTATTACTAAACTCTATTACAGACACATATTGTGCAGTAGTTTAGTCCTTAAGTTGTACTGCTGCTGATTACATATATTGAACTCTACTACAGATCAACACCAACGGATTCGTAGCCTTGTCAGAAGTTCCTGATGAATTGGAGTACCTGGGCAAGATGCCAGCCTCCTTTGGCATGATGGCGGCCCTCCTGGGGAACCTGGATACCAGTGACGGCATAGGCAAAGTGTACTACCGGCAGGACAGCAGCCCTTCGGTGCTCCTGCGTGCCACTGAGCACATCAGCCTGGCCTTCCCCGCTGACGACGAAGTGGAGCCCAAACATACCATCATCATCACGTGGGAGAACGTCGCAGCACAGGGTGCTCCTGGCCGATTAGATGGGGTTGACGTAAACGTAAGGAGCCCGTCCGCACCCTAGCCCTTACGCTCAGTCAGTTCACTTCAAATCAGTTTAGTTCACTCAATCAATATGCTTAAAATAACATGCATCTTTTCATGAAAGGTAAAAGTTTATTATTATTATTATTATTATTATTATTATTATTTTGATTTGGCTCATTTTAACTGTATGGTAGGCTTTCTACTTTGTGTAACTGAAAGGTAAATGCTGTTTAATCTACATGTCTTTAACTGCATGGCTTGTGGAAGTTTTTCCTCAACAAGTTTAAACTTAAAATTAGATCCTTTTTTTCATGATCTATGTTGAAGCATCTGCTCTGTTTGCATGCAGATGCAGAGTTTGCTCTGTCACTACATTGTAAATCTCTGACAGAACAAGCCACTATTTGCCATGGACCAAAAGGTGATGTTAGCTTTAGCTGCCAAGAGGCCCACCTGCAGTTGAGTGTCGTTGGCCAGTCCCTAGAGCTTTAACGAGATCCTACCTCATGAATATTTTCCTGTGGACCCCCACTGTAAGCCTTTTATCTAAATTGACTCAGAGTACTTGGTGAAGGCAGCAGCCGTTTGTTTATCACTCTGGGTGATTTAAAGTTTTGCGAAATATGAAGCGCTGCCTTAGGGAGAGTGCCATATGGTTTCAAGCCAAAGAATAATGTATAATAAGACCAGTAAACAAACTCTAGATGGTTTCCTCCATTTAGAGGACTATGGGTCCTTGTTTTTGTACTTACACAATATACACAAAAAAGGCATGCTTAATAGTAGTGCCATAAATCTAAAGATATGTGAAGACTTATAAACAAACTATAGATTATATCTATTGCCTTACCACAGGCTGCCGCCCCTCCTTTAAACAAACAAACTTAAGCACGTCGTTGTGTCAAAAAAAAAAAAAATCACTTCTCTCTACTTCCTCTGTGCCTGTCTGTAGGAAAGAAACACATTTCAGCTGGTTTTGGCCTCCATGGAGACAGCCTCCTACGCCATCCTGCTCTACCCCAAAGATGGCCTGCAGTTCCACTCCACAGTCATAGAGGGCGAGAGCCAACCCCTGGAAGTGGGCTTCAACCAGGGTTTGGTGGCCGGCTGGCTCTGGAGCACCAGTCAGGGTGACTACTACCGTGTCACCACTGATGATGAAGGATCCATCCAACTGACCCAGTAAGTGCCTCTTGCCAGTGGTTTTAATTTGTGGATATTGAGGCTAGTTTCCAGTCACATGGTTTATGTGATATATATACGCCACCCTAAGAGTTAGTTTCATTTGCCAAATTACTCTCTGTTTATTGGTGGGTCCGACTCCTTATACAGTACATCTCAGAGGTTGACAAGTTTGAAGCAACAGCAAGAAGAAGTTGATTCATATTTTGCAGTATATTATCTCCACAGTCAAAAAAAAATCTCTTCTCCACAAGCTCAAAACTCCACATATATACCTTCTGTCTCTCTGTCCACCCAGGAAGACGAACGCCGGCAGTCGCGGCGTTTGGGTGTACGAGATCGGCACCTCTCCCTTCTTCAGCTCTATCCACCCTGGCGAGGCAGAGAACCTGTTGCCTGAAGAGTTCGTCCCCGGCCCCGGTGCCATCCCCGAAACCCCTGAAGAGAAGAGGCCCGAGCCTCCCGTCAACCCTCCTTATGTGACCGTGACGGAGCCATATTATGATGAGGAGGAGGTCGTTGAGGTGGAGACCCCCGTGCCCCCTACCTGGGTGCTGCCAGTGTACCCAGCCCAGTTCCCTGTGTACCCCAAGCCCACTGACTCCAAGCCTGCTTACCCAGAACCCAGGAGGCCCCAGCCAGAGCGCCCCCAGGTGGTGGTGGTGGACGCAGACGACCTGGATGTGGATGGTGAGTCATTCTGTCCAAAACGCGTTTACAAACATGAGATAGACCTTTGTGTGGATTAGAAGATGGTGAGATTTTATCTGGCTTTTTATACCTTAAATTATGACACAAGTTACGTTATGGCCCATATCATCAGTAGGTCAGTAGTCTCTGGCACAAAGTATGCATGTTCTAGTTACACACAGTAGTACTATATCTATACTACCATACTAATAAATAAGTAACATACCAGAAGTTCTGAGGTGTTACATTGCTTGTCTGTGTGTTTTAGACAGGCCTGTACTTTACGTAGAATTTTTTGCTCGAGTTTTTTGATCAGTTGTGTATTCACATGCCATTTGTGTGTCTCTCTCTCTCTGCCCTCTAACCCCCCTCCCCACCCACACACACACACACACACACACCTCCTTGCAGTGTTTTCCTACAACTACGAGACGTGTGCCAACAACTGGCAGAAATGTTCCAGCTTTGCTGACTGCCGCGACTACTCCAGTGGCTACTGCTGCCACTGCCGGCCCGGTTACTATGGCGACGGCCGAGACTGCGTGGCCGAGGGTGAGGAATGCATAAGAGCAATCTGCCGCGCTGCCCCCCTTCCGTTGTCCATAATCCAGATTATTGAAAAGCCACCTGTGGGGTTTTATATGAGTAATTATAAAGCTGCGTGTTTATAGACTGAACGCGAAAGAGAAAGAGAGGTGGTAGAGGAAATAATAAATAATAAATAATCTGGACTAACATGGGAATATGTATAGAGTAGCTCTCACACTTTGTTCAAGCCAGCTGCACATCTTGTGTGCCAATACACATCAAGCCACTTCGTATGATAGAGTAGCAGAAATTTAGCTGGAATTTTCCACTCTCCATTCAAGATTTTGTATATCTAGAATGCATATACATGACTGGTTAGTTTGTGTCTACATTCCATGGACTATGACACGCTATGAGGCATACAGGTTCAGTATACATTTGTTTATGTTTGTTTATGTTTTGTTTGGTTGGGAAGGTGACTAGGTCGATTTAATGAGCATTTGTTGTCCCTCAAAAGAGTTGCTATTAACTCTGCTGGCATCTTGCCCAGAGGCGACCATAAAATAGTAATAGAATGAGAGAGTGTTGGACAGCTACATTAGATTCCTACTTCATACTCTTTACTGAAACCAGAACACTGTCTGTTTTAAACAATCTTTGTTAAGCTAAAGCATTCCGTGGTAAGCCAAATGGTCCTGCATCACTGCACACCTCTTTCCCTCCCTCCTTCCATCTCTCTCTCCAGGCAAGCCACAGAGGATGAGCGGAAAAGTGACTGGCCGTGTGTTCGTGGGCGGCTCGCCATCGCCACTGGAGTTCACCAGCAACGAGCTGCACTCGTACGTGGTTGCGAATGACGGGCGGGCCTACGTTGCCATCAGCACCATCCCGGCCAGCATGGGGCCCTCTCTGCAGCCGTTGGCCTCGCTCGGGGGTGCCATCGGATGGGCCTTCGCCCTCGAGCAGCCGGGCTATGAGAACGGCTTCAGCGTCATTGGTGAGAGATGACGTTATATGTATATGTTATTTACATGTGTGTATTTCTGTGCTTGTGTCTGTGTAGTCATGCATGTGTGTGTTTATGTGTGTGTTTGTTTGTTTGTGTGTGTTTCTGTTTGCCACCTTCTGCCTGTCTCAATTTCCTTTTCCTCCCTCCCCTCCCTCAGGTGGGAGGTTCACACGGCAGGCTGAGGTGACCTTCTACCCGGGCGGCGAGCGCCTGAGCATCACCCAGGTGTTCAAGGGCATCGACGAGCACGACCACCTGACCATCAGCACCCAATTGGAGGGGCGTGTGCCTGAGGTGCCCCGGGGGGCCACTGTCCAGATTGAACCCTTCACAGAGATTTACCAGTATTCTCGCAATGGTGAGAGACACTAGTGGACTTACAAGTCATTTCACTAGAGAAGAACTACAGTTTAATATATATATATAGATAAATAGAGAGATAGATAGGTAGATAAATAGATAGATAGATAGATAGATAGATAGATAGATAGATAGATAGATAGATAGATAAATAGATAGATAGATAGATAGATAGTTAGATAGATAGATAGATAGATAGATAGATAGATAGATAGATAGATAGATAGATAGATAGATAGGTAAATGTGTGGTTTAAAATGTAAATTGAACACATGCAACAGATAAAAAAGTAATGTTTTTTTTTCACATAAAAGTGAGGGATCTAAAAAATGATGTGAGAGAGATGTGATGAGAGAAAAAAAGTATAGATGTTTTATTGTCACGAATCGAAATAATTTGGCTCTCAAAAGGGTGAAGTCTAGATCAGTTGCTGGTAACAGATGGCAGTTCCTTCTATTACATGATCAGCATGGGAAAGGTCAAAAGTAGGGGTCATGTGACCACCTACTAGGAGGTTCTGCTCCCCATCTGTTTGTCATTTGTGCTACAACGAGGAAGAGGTGCAATGAACTAAAAGCTGTGTCTATGAAGACGTCAAGTCATGCATGGAGGAGACATTCAGAATAAATGAGCTTCTGGAAGAATAGGTGTCGAATGTCAGCCAGCAGGTTGAGATTTTGGCTTTTAAAGGTTGACCTTATCACGGTCACTAAAGAGGTTGCTCTCCCATCATTGTCTTGGCAGTCTATAGGTCATCGGGTGTCTGTGGAGGTTGTTTCTTTAGTCATTGATTTCTGCTCTGTAAAATTTAAGTAGTAGGATTTGTTGGCATTTTATATTACTCATTTTCTCTGAGTGTCATCTCACTCTCCATTGTACATTTACTCACATAATTGTACTGTTTGAACGCTGTAGTCATTGTAGTAGTGACTTTAAACATTGTTGCTTCACTTCTTGCAAAGCTTCGAAGAAGATTCTTTTTTCATATATCATTATTATATATCAAGATTTGTCCATGGCTGGATTAGTCTTTCTATTAATCTGTCAACCAATCACGGATTCCTCCTCAGAGTTTAGGAATTAGAGTGTTTTCTCTGTATCAAACCTTTTTTCAACTTCTCATTTTAAGTGTCATGTTTGTTTAATGGAGCCATGCCCTCATTTCAACATGCCATTCTTCTCATATCCCTCTCTCCTCTTTCCGTCCCTCTCTTTTTTTCTTCCCTTTTCTCCTTTCCTTCAGTCATCACATCATCCTCACGACGCGACTACATAGTGAGCCTAGCCGAGGGTGGCATCCAGAAGCTGAGCTATGGTTGGCGCCAGACCATCACCTTCGAGAGCTGCCAGCATGACCAGGGCGCCCGCCAACTGCCCTCCTCTCAGCAGCTCACCGTCGACCAGGTTTTCGTCATGTACGACCCGGCCAACCAACTCATCCGCTACGCCATGAGCAACAAGATCGGCTCCATGCACAGTGAGTCCGTCTCTTCTCTCTTCTAGAACACGTCCATCCATACTGAGTCAGTTAACCTAGCTCACTTCCTTTCTGTTTACGACACTTGGTGCAGTTCTCTCCTGCTAAGTCTGACGCCACATTGTAATGACCAGGTGACCAATGTCCAATAGAATCGTTGCTAACCAGTTAGCAACTTAGTTGGCAGCTAGCTATTGCATTGCAACCAAAAAAGCTGCTAACTTAGTTTTGAATTAAGCTTTTTGGAAACAGACTGAACTAATCCGAACAGTAACAGGGAGTCATTTAACTCAATGTAGTTGGAGGTGTTAGTTTAAGGATCAGAATTGTCCACTGACAGCAACTTTTCAGCTGTTTGTTCTGTTTGGCCCAGGTGAGCAAATGAGATGGAACCTGTTCACCATGAATCACTTCATTCAGTCAAACAACAAGATTGGCTTCATTTACACTGAGGCATTTAGTTTAGTTCTGTTCTGTTCAGTTCTGTTCTGTGCCACTGAGTATGAGGCCCCGTAGTTGTTGTTTAACTCGGTCCTGTTTTGTTCCATTCTGAATAACTACAGAGCGGGGGTTTCACTCTGCTTTGCATGGCATCACACACATAGATCAGTGTGGTTCAGTTCAGTTCAAGTTGGCCAAACTAACTGTGGTTCAGTTTTTGAAACTGAATTAGCTCCAGGGAGTGTGTGTGTGTGTGTGTGTGTCTGTGTGTGTGTGTTTGGGAATGGGTTGATATGTGGCCCATGATCTTTGAACTCAGCATGAAGGTCTCCTAGGTTACAAAGGGCCTCTGCCATCAGATCACATGCGTTTTCACACTGGAGGTGGTGTGTGTGTGTGTGTGTGTGTGTGTGTGTGTGTGTGTGTGTGTGTGTGTGTGTGTGTGTGTGCAAGTGAACTGTGCGGTTTAGTGACCTGCAAGGGGATTTAGTGCAGTCAGTGAGTCAGTAACACCCCTTGCATGAATGTGTAAATAAGTGGGAAAGGCATGTGTGTAAACTTGTGATCAGTAAAGCATGTCAGTGTGTGAGTTCGTGGTCAGGGAAATGGCAATTTGTGTGACTTAGTGGCCAGCATTCTTTTAGTGTGTTAGGCAAATGAGTGGTGTGTGTGTGTGTGTGTGTGTGTGTGTGTGTGTGTGTGTGTGTGTGTGTGTGTGTGTGTGTGTGCGTGTGTGTGTGCAACATCTGCACGGTGTTTCCTGTGAGCTTCAAACGACTGCCAATACTGCAGCAGCTGTTCTTTGCTGTCTAAGAGCTCGATTCCTGTGCCGAGCCTCACTCATCTGTGGCTACACAAACAGCAGAGACCTTAAAGTGGCATAGTGGTTAAGGAACCTGGCTAGCATGCTAGTGGCCTGGAGATTGTGGGTTTGAACGGCTGCCACCATTGTGCCCTTGAGCAAGGCACTAAACCCAAAGTTGCTCTTGAGGAGACTGATGTAATTGATATTTGACAAATGTAAGTTTGGATAAAAGCATCTGCTAAATGCATAAATGTAAATGTAAAGGTTGGTTATATACAATACATAAAACATGTCTTGTATCTATATGCATGTTATAGTGCATATATAAACATTACATAACTATGATGTATACATAATATATAGACAAGAAAGTTCTACGGTAGGCCTGGTTGATATTCCAGATGACGTGTTTTTTTTTGCGTATGTAAATAATGATTTGTTTTCATCTGTAATTTATTAATTCATAGTGTGTTTATTTCTGCTTTTGCACATTGTGTGAATCATATCAGCAGGTTTTAGCACTCACAGATGTTAGAGAGTCCCTTCTGTGAGCCTCATTCTAAGCCTCAGTTTCCCTTATCAGCGGGTACAAAACATTGCAACTTCGAAATGAAAATGGCTTGGCAGAAGTTCTGAGCTTCAGGAGGTAGTGTCTTTGGGTTCCTACTGTGAGGTTTCAAGGACAGAACAGAAACACACACACACACGCAATTGATTTGGGTGAGACATCAAGGCCACATGAACAGAGAGTTGCGTTTGCTTAGATTGAACTAGTCACTTTGTGAATTGTATTTAATTTCAAAACTAATCTTTATTTTGCACAGAAAAGAAAGCTCAGACACCCATAGAGTCTGTATTGCACATACACCCATAGAGTCTGTATTACACAGACACCCATAGAGTCTGTATTGCACATACACCCATAGAGTCTGTATTACACAGACACCCATAGAGTATGTATTGCACAGACATACATAGTCTGTATTGCACATACACCCATAGAGTTTGTATTGCACATACACCCGTAGAGTCTCTATTGCACATACACCCATAGAGTCTATTGCACATACACCCATAGAGTCTCTATTGCACATACACCCATAGAGTTTGTATTGCACATACACCCATAGAGTTTGGCTCTGCAGTGTTTGTGTTGTGGCTATATTGTGTTGACGTGTGGTTGTTGTATGATGCAGGTGAGACAGTGGAGAACCCGTGCTTCACCGGCAGACACGGCTGTGACACTAACGCCGTGTGCCGACCCGGCGTGGGAACCCAGTTCACCTGCGAGTGCTCCAGTGGTTTCACTGGAGATGGACGAAACTGTTATGGTACGGCTACTACGTGTGTGTGTGTGTGTGTGTGTGTGTGTGTGTGTGTGTGTGTGTGTGTGTGTGTGTGAGTGAGTGAGTGTGTTTGTGTATCAATGCACATTTGACATATTACGTGAGAGTGGTATGGTATGTGTGTGTTTATACTTGTAAGTGTTAGCTTCAAACTTGTCTGTGTGTGTGTGTGTGTGTGTGTGTGTGTATTAGGCCTATTATTCCTTGTGTGTCTGTGTGTTTCCAGCATTCTTCCTCCAGGTCCCAAATTGGTGAGCATAGCAGCAGCTGTTTGGTACCTGTTTCTGTGTAGGTTGTTATTGAGGCATGGAACTACTCATTACAATGCACAGGACATATCCCCCTGTAGTTTCTCTTCCTCAGGAATGAGTGTGTGTGTGTGTGTGTGTGAGAGAGAGAGAGTGTGTGTGTGTGTGTGTGTGTGAGAGAGTGTGTGTTCCAGACATTCACAGTTGAACCATGTCACTTCACAAGTCACAATTACATGACATCTCTCATAATCCACCGTAATCTGTCGTAACTTCCACAGTGACATTTCACACGTCCCATCATAATCCATCATAACGATCTCCACAATTTGTTCAAACACACCACTGTAATACTCCTGGATTGTTTATGGAGCGTTTCTTAATCCTTTTGTGTTTTTGCACCTGGCTAAATTTTCATTGATGGATGGTCTGTTGTCTCTAAGCACTGTCTTGATGTGAGCTACCAGAGGTGGTTGATCTGAACTGTGTGTATAAGCTGGATGTAGTCTTGCCTCCTCTAATTGAATTTAAAACATGAAAGAATTCTTTGAATGCAGGACGCCGAATTCCTTGGCTATGGGAGCTCTGGAGAGAGAGGATGTCCTAGTCCAAACATCCATGTTGAGTTGGTGTCATGCTGGAATGTGTGTGTGTGTGTGTGTGTGTGTGTGTGTGTGTGTGTGTGTGTGTGTGTGTGTGTGTGTGTGTACAGGGACACAAGTTCAAGACGAGAGGACAGAGAGATGGGTTGTGTGTCTTCATCCTGAACAACCAAGGGTTTTGTTTGAGGGTCAAGACATAGGATAAGAACTTCCTCTAAGGGATCTACAGAGAGATCATAATGCAAAGCAAATGTGTATGTGTCTGTGTGTGTCTGTGTGTGTCTGTGTGTGTGTGTGAGAGAGAGAGACAGAGAGGAAGAGAGGAAAAGAAAATATTTTACTAGCGTATCTGTTTATACAATAGATAGATAGAAGTAGCTCACCCAAGTGAAAGGAGAAGTGAACCTCAGTAGATACAGATGTTCAGTCTAGAAAAATGACAAAGGGATTGGCAGGGCGAACGAGAGCAGCTCGGGATTGGAAGGGTGAACGAGAGCAGCTCGGGATTGGAAGGGTGAACGAGAGCAGCTCGGGATTGGAAGGGTGAACGAGAGCAGCGCGAGAGAAGAAAGTTTTGATCATGATATTGAGTTTGATTGAGACTGATGATGAGATTTAGAATGATGAAAAGACTTGATTTCTTCTCATCTAGCTGTTAGTTCCCTCGATAGATTAAGAGCTGTGTTCTACAACAAGGCTGTTGTACATAGAAGAATAGTAGCATATTTGTTTGTTTGTTTGTTTGTATGTGTGTTTGTTTGTTTGTTTGTTTACTTGGGGGATGGAGGGGGCTAGTCAGAATGTTCAAAGCAAGCTTTGATTTCTAATCTTCAAGTAGTCTAAATAGTCTTAATCTTCATGTAGTTTCCCCTTCATTTGAGACTTGTTTGAGTTTCCTGGGCTCAAGATGAAAAGAAATGCATCTAACACTCTTTGTTTAGTGCTCTCCTCCACACTCACAACTCTCCATTATCTAACAGGAATTGATTTGAAATCTCATATTGGTCTCTTTTAATCTCTCTCTCTCTCTCTCTCTTTCTCTCTCTCTCGCTCTCTCTCTCTCTCTCATAGATGTTGACGAGTGCAGGGAAACACCTGAAATCTGCGGCCGCCACGCCATCTGCAACAATCAGCCCGGAACCTTCCGCTGTGAGTGTATGGACGGCTTCCAGTTTGGCAGCGATGGAAGGACCTGTGTTGGTGCGTGGCACGATACCATTGGTGTATATTTATACTCCACGCTTCAGGTCTGAGGCATGAGTGAGGACTCTCAAACCAGTACACTTACACACACACACACACACACACACACACACACACACACAAACATACATATATCTACACAGAGATGGAGAAAGGGTGGTGGGGGCCAGAAGGAGATGTAGAGGAGTTGTAGAGACAAACCAGAGGAAAGGAGACAGATAAGCCGGCGAGACAGAGCATACTGCCTTTATCTGTGTTCAGCACAAAACATTAACAAACATCTCCCTTCATATACATCTCTGTCACCCCCCCCCCCCCCCCCTCTCGCTCTCTCTCTTTCTCTCTCCTCTCTCTTCTCTCTCTTCAATTAGTTAACTGACATGCAGGTGGGTACAATATTGGCATTATGACAACATTAAGACTAGTGTTAAATTCCAAGTGATATGACTATATCTTGTGTGTGTGTGTGTGTGTGTGTGTGCGTGCATGTGCGTGTGTGTGTGTAGAGGTGGAGCGTCCAGTGGACCACTGCCTGCGTGGCACTCATGACTGTGACCTGCCTGAGAGGGCCCGCTGCAGCTACACTGGAGGCTCCAACTACATCTGCACCTGCCTGCCCGGCTTCGAGGGAGATGGACGCTCCTGCAGGGGTCAGTGTGTGTGTGTGTGTGTGTGTGTGTGTGTGTGTGTAAGAGAAGCGAGAAAAGAAAGACAATAGGAGAGAGGGGAGTTAGAGAACATATGTGTGTGTGTATGTGTGTGTGTGTGTCTATGCTTTAAACAAGGTAGGGGAAAGGTAGGGCAAAGTGTGTGTATGCTGGAGAGACAAGCATGCAGTGTGTGTATGTTTGCTTGTCAGAGAGAGAGAGAGGATAGGTGCCTGGGTATGTGTTTGTCTTTCTGGTTAAGTGTGTGTCTGAAGATGAAAGCACAGTGTGTGTGTGTGTGTGTGTGAGTGCGCGCGTGTGTGTGTGTGTGTTTGAACAAGAGAGGACGAGTGTGTGTGTGTTTAAGTGACATCGCATGACAGAAACCATATGCACGTGAGCCTCTCTCTCTCCCCACCTCCGTCTCCATCCTCTCTCCTGCTCCCCCCTGTCATTCAGTCACCCAGAGAGAGAAAACACTAGGCCTCCCGCTCCGATACTGGGGGGGTCAGAGGTCATGTTGATGTTTCATCCTCAGACCAGCCTAAAGGATGTTTGCTCAGCTCAGGATGCAGGGATGAGGACAGAGAGCGAACACAGCGACCCTCAACCTAAATAACATGCCTTTAGAGCTTCAACTCCACACGTTCACTTACCCAGAGATATATAGCAAATGGACAGAGCCCATATGGTTATCCCTCTAAGTCTTCTCTTGTCCTCCTTGGGTCTCTCCACTCTTTCCCTTCCAAGCACGCATGCACTCTATCTCTGTATCTCTCGCTCTCTCTCTCTCTCTCTCTCTCTCTCTCACCCTCTCCCTCCCTCTCTCTCTAATTCAAATTCAAATATGCTTTATTTGCATGACAATTCACATGTTGTATTGCCAAAGCTTTTACAGGAAAAACTCTTTCTCTCTCTTTCATTCTCTCTCTCTCATTCTATCATACACTGACATATATACGCGGGCACACACACACACACACAGACACACATATACTACACACACACACACACACACTCAGGAAATGCCAGAGGTTTTGATATCTATACAATGTGCAGTGTAAGGCCTGGGGGACTGTTATATATCTCTCTCTAAGCAGACAGAGGTTGGTGTGTGTGAATCAGAGCTGGCTTTTAACATGTCCTTAAGGAAATCATTTATCACTTTGCTATGGATTGTTTATTAGGTTTGGTCTTCTCATACACCCATATGGAGATAAGCACACACACACGTGTGCACGCACACACACACACTCCTTTCTGACACAGACACACATATCAGAGTGTTCCTCCCTACAGACACAATACTCACACATAATCTCTTTCCATGTACATAACTCTCTCTTATACACACACACACACACACACACACACACACACACACACACACACACACACTCCTCTCTGACACAGACACACATATCAGAGTGCCTCTCCCTACAGACACAATACTCACACACATAATCTCTTTCCATGTACTTACCTCTCTCTTATACATACAGACACACACACACACACACACACACAGACACACACACACAGACACACACACACACACTCCTCTCTGACACAGATACACATATCAGAGTGCCTCTCCATACAGACATAATACTCACACACATATCTCTTTCCATGTACTTACCTATCTCTTATACATACACACACTCACTCACTCACACACACACACACACACACACACACACAAACACACTGGATTCCCTCCGGTGAGGAAGTGGTCTCACTGAGAACAGGAAGCACACTGAGACACCCCCCCCCCCCCCCCCCCCCCCCCCAACACACACACACACACACACACACACACACACACACAATCGCTTTTCACATAGCAGCCACACACACATTCTCTCTCTGCACACACAAACATACAAATGCACACACAAACACACGCACACACACACACACACACACACACACACACACTCCCACAGTCCATAGCAGCAGCAGCCGGACCTAACACCGCCTCAGAACCTTCCATTCTCCTCTGCTCCCCCCTCCACCTCACCATAAACCTCAAAATCTTTCCCTGACAGTGAGACATCTTCACTGTGTTTTCTCCTGCATCCTCTCTTTGTCCCAACGGGTTTCAATTTTATCTGTCTTACTGTCAGAATCCCATCTGTGGGTCACAGCCATCACAGGATTAGCCAAAGTACTATGGATTTGTCATGTAAAATCTTTAGTCCTATGGGTAAACTCACTCTCCAGCTAAACACTCTGAAGACCTTCTAGAAGGAGCGTATTCTTGATTCACAGATTCCGATTCAGATTCATAGATCCACAGCCAAACATTCACATTTTGTATTTGAAAAAGGTGTGCACACAACGGGGCCCTCGATGCCTCTGGTGTCCGACAGTCAAGATTTGTTTATTTTTAGTTACGTGTTTGTTTTAATGTTAGTTATATGGGTTGTGATAGGGGTTGTCATGGTGATGGTGTGGGAAGAGGAAGAGGGAAAGATTCACAGAATGTCTGACCTTGGTACTTCTTGGTGTGTGTGTGTTTGTGTGTGCGTGCGTGCGCGTGCGTGCATGTGTGTGTGCGTGCGTGTGTGTGTGTGTGTGTGTGTGTGTGTGCGTGCGTGTGTGTGTGTGTGTGTGTGTGTGTGTGTGTGTGTGTGTGTGTGCGTGCGTGCGTGCGCGTGCGTGCGTGCATGCGTGCATGTGTGTGTGTGTGCGTGCGTGCGTGCGTGTGTGTTATGGGCATTAAGGCTCCCGTTGCAGCATTCCTCCACTCCTTTAATGTTCTTAAGGGAGGGTGGAAGGACGGAAGGATAGAGAGAGGCAGGGAGGGAGGAGTGTGATCCTGCTGACTCTAGGTGCCTATAGGTCACAGTTCCCAGTCCAGTCTATTGCATAGTTGTGCATCTGCAGGGTTGCCACCTGTTGATTTCCAAACAAGAATTGAGCTGCAGGCAGTAAGGAATGTCCCTACCAATAGCAATACAAAATAAGATGTAGTATGAACTATTGCTTACTCTTAGAACTACTGCTGTAGTGACATTTTTATGTGTGTATGTTCAGCTTTAGGGTGAAAAGAGGTTCCTCAGCTAAAACTTTGGTTTGGAAACACACCACTTTCTGGTAGAAAAGTCGATAGCCTATCAATAATTAATAATCCAGATTACAAGCCTGACTTTATGTCCTGTCTGTTCACCCCTCTGTAATACACAGACATTGATGAATGCCAGCCCGGACGCTGCCATGGAGACGCAATCTGCTAACAACACCCAGGGTTCATACACTGCCAGTGCCGTCCGGGTTTTCTATGGTGATGGCTTCCAGTGCACACCCGACTCAGGTAGGTCTCCAGCTAAGCGGTGTGTGTGTGTGTGTGTGTGTGTGTGTGTGTGTGTGTGTGTGTGAGAGAGAGAGAGAGGGGCAGAGAAAGAGAGAAAGGAGGAGAAAGGCTGTTTATTCATGAGAATTTTAGGGAGAAGAACACACCAGAAAGAGAAAAAAAAAAACAAAATAGAATACAGGATCAGAGAAAGGACAAAGAATGAGAGGGCTGTAAGAAAACGAGGAGGAGAACTGGGTATGAAAGAAAGGGAAGAAGAGAGAGAGAGAGAGAGAGAGAGAGAGAGAGAAAGAAAAAAATGGAGGGAGCAGCTGTGTGCAAGTTCAGTTTCTCCTCCAGGGAGGTGTCCACACCACAGACACACACACACACACACACACACACACACTGTTCTCACTCTGCTAAAGCAATATACAGGCATCTGGCAGTAGGAGCCAAAGTCTGAGTGCACAGGAACAGATTATATTCAAAGCCATTACATATATCATAGATGTGATATATCATAGATATCATAGAGTGGACAGGGATATAGATATAGAGTGGACTAGAACATAGATATCATAGAGTGGACAGGAACATAGATGTAGAGTGGACTAGAACATAGATATCATAGAGTGGACAGGAACATAGATATAGAGTGGACTAGAACATAGATATCATAGAGTGGACAGGAGCATAGATGTAGAGTGGACTAGAACATAGATATCATAGAGTGGACAGGAACATAGATATAGAGTGGACTAGAACATAGATATCATAGAGTGGACAGGAGCATAGATGTAGAGTGGACTAGAACATAGATATCATAGAGTGGACAGGAGCATAGATGTAGAGTGGACTAGAACATAGATATCATAGAGTGGACAGGAACATAGATATAGAGTGGACTAGAACATAGATATCATAGAGTGGACAGGAACATAGATATAGAGTGGACTAGAACATAGATATCATACGATGCATTTGTCACAGCCACTGCCACTCTGAGCGCTCCGAGCACACTCTGATCTTTTGAAACCATTAGTGAATTCGGACTGTGGATGGAATTGACGTTCTTTTACTCAGAGCGTAACACTTCGTAGTGTCACTCAGAGCACTCCGGGAGAGAGCAGCACAGTGTGACGTCAGTCTAAATAGACAAGATTCTGGATTTATTTATGAATTAAAGCTCATAACTGTTAAACAGGATCGATCACACAGAGCTCACTGTTCTCACTATTGTTAAGTTGCTGATTGAAACGTCAAGCCCTATTTTAACCTGCTCTTTGTGTTTATGTCCATTTTGATCTGTCAGAAACCGTCCGTTTATTTGCAAAAAAAAGAACGCTCATGTTTTGTTAACTGCAGAGTGTTATCCCATTTCCAGAGTGGCAGACTGAATTTATGAACATACCCATAGAGTTGACAGGAACATAGATATCGAGTGAGGTCAGTACACTGTGAGAGAATAATTAATTGCTAGCTTCTGTGGAGCCATGGACCTACTAGATGAATTATAACAGACTGCGGATCTCTTTTTTCCTTTCTCTATCCATCTTTTTATATATCTTTTCTTTTACTGTCTCTTTCCTTTTTTCTTTCTGTTACTGAGTCAAAGCAGCAGGGTACCTCCCAGACACTGAGGAATTGGCTGTGCTCCTCCGAAACCTTTCTGAGATACAGGAAGATGGATGATTGCGGAGGCAGCAAGAGAGAAAGAGGGAGAAAGAGAGACAGAGAGAAGGAGAGAAAGAAAGAGAAGAAGGGAGTGGGAGAGGTATGATGATGTCCAGAATAAAACAGAAGGGATCGGCGAGATAAAGATAGAGAGTGAAAGAGAAAGTTGGAGAGAGAGAGAGAGAGAGAGAGAGAGAGAGATTAAAAAAGGATAGAGTGGTGAACCCCTGAGTATAAAGAGAAGACTTGATAAAGAGATCTGGTTCTCCTTCCAGCCCCTCCTCTGGCTCCATGCCACAACTGAGCAGCCCACCCAGATTCTCCTCCCGCTTCCAGCTAGCCACTATCCACTCATTCATCTGAAAAGAAAAGAAAAATCATCCAACAATACACCCCTTCTAAACTATGATTTTATTGTTGAAATTATTTAACCAACATCAGCTCTTAACAAAAGGCCTTGTCATATAAACACAGATAGTTACTATGTTTTGAGATGTGTATGAGCTCACTGGTCTTCTGGCCAATAATTTGCCTTCTGTTAGGGTGCAGTGATGACAGGTTTATGGTTAGATTATAATTTGTAACCATCAGAGAACAAGGCAATTTGCTGTGAGAGTGTGTGTGTGTATGTTAGCTATGTGTCCATATTGCATGCCAACAAGAGGAACACAAAAGACTGTGTTTAACTGGAAGTCAGCTGTGTATGTATTAGCATGCATGCCCACACACACACACACACACACACACACAGCACAGACACACACACACACACACAGCACAGACACATGCATACACACAAATACACATACACACACACACACAGATGCAAACACACACACACGTGCGGCTGATCAGTTCACATCAGAATGAAGTAACAGGTTTTATCACAGCGTGGTTTACACTGGAATGTGAACTTTTGACCTTGGTGTTACAAAGGCCATGTTGAATCAGCTTGAGGTGGAACGTCCCTTTGATGAACAGAAAGAACAGGGGAGGGAAAAAGAAAAGAAAGAAAGAAAGAAAGAACAACAATAACAGAATGCATGACAAAATAAATGTGTATCCATTGCATATGAAATTCCTGATTCATTTATTAATAGGGCTTGTGTGGAGTTGACAAATAATGTTAAAGTCAGGGAGAAACAAGTATAGTGTTGAAGTGCTTGTCAGGAAACTTCTGGAAGGGTGTGTAAGGGAGGGGATTGTTTCCATTGAGGACATTAGGGGTCTTATTTACAACATTTCTCTCTTTTACAACCCCCTCCCCCCTCCCAAGTGGTAAAAACCCTACAGTATAGAGGTATTTTAGGGTACAGTATAGAGGTATATTAGGGTACTGTAGAGAGGTATTTTAGGGTACTGTAGAGAGGTATTTTAGGGTACAGTATAGAGTCAAAGCTTTTCCAGTGTCATCCCTAAAGCACTTCCTCTGCTGCACATTGTCATGTGATGCACTTCCTTCCCTACCTCTCACTAAGTCACTCACTCACTAATGAGATCCTGCTGTCTCCTCTCCACTCCTCCTGTGTTATTAGGTTTTTACTCCCTCTGTCTACATCCCTCTCTCTCTCCCTTGCTCTTTCTGTCTTTCTCTTTCTCTCTCTCACTCTTTCTCCGTCATTTAGTCGGAGGGTCTAATTTGAGGGCAGGTGTTCGTGTCCCCTCTGTGACGGCTGCTTAATTAAAGTGTGTGTCACTCCTGTTGCGGTTCAAACATATTTTTTGCCCACTTTTTACAACCTCACAGACACAAGGCATTTGGGCTTCTGTGTCTGGACATGCTACAGTGGACACTATTCTACTGTGTTCTTTTACTGAGGTTGTCTCTCCCATTTTTTGAAGATGCTCTTTTACATCTCGTTGGTTTTTGTTCTTCTTCCTCGTCTTCTTCTTCTTTTCCTACTTCCTCTTCTTCTTCTTTTTCTTCCTCTTCTCTTGTGTCCCTTTGTCCCTGGATACAGACAGGCTCTGTCTCCGTGTGGCCCCTCACCCCTCCGTTGTTTTATTTGTTTGTTTTGTGGTCAGACATCCTTAGCCAAAGGATTCTGTTATGTCTGCTTAGTGCTTCTGCCAGACATAGACATACTTCCTACAGATGAATCATGCATGATGCTAACTCTCTCTCTCTCTCTCTCTCTCTCGCACATGTTCTATTCTTTCTTCTTACTCCTCCATATTCAAATTTCTTTTCCCCTCCCCGTCTCGTTTTTTGTTCCCCTCTCTGTCTCTCTCTTTTCCTCTGTCTCCCCTCTCAAGGTCTCTCTCAAGGCCTCCTGCCCCCCCCCCCCCTCTCAGCCCTGCTCCAGACCATAAAGTCCCTGACAAGTATCCTCCTCAACCACCACCACCCCCCCCATGCCCCCATCTCTCCCCACCCCTCAAACCCACACTCTCAGAGCTCACAAACTAACTCATCACACAAACGCTTCAGATGATCGCTCAAGAAGTCTTAGCTGTCGATTTCCTGTCTGCTTTTTATCCACACCCAAAGCCAAGTTGAAACACATTGCTTACAGCTGCTAGAGAGAA
>PYXC01002464.1:2765000-2781583 GCA_015244755.2 Tenualosa ilisha | reverse complement strand
GTGGTGGAGACTCTCCTGACATAGCTGTGGAGAACCACATCTTGCCATGCAGCTCCAACCCAGTGATGCCACAGAAAGAGGTTTCACCCCCAAGTTTCCAGGTAAAAATCTGTTGCCAGACTTGGATTGCGTTTAGATGCTTCTCAATGTGTTTGTGATTTGAGGCAATGCAAAAATACACTCTTACTAGATGTCATGAGGTGCAAGATCATGTTATAGAATGTTCTCAGTTATGAGGATTAGTGGGCTGTTTTGATCAGATATGGTTCTTGCTTACACACACAGTCTCGGGTACAGCCTGTGGGGAATCTGTACCCAGCCCCACTCCAAGTTACTGATAACACAGGTGACGCACACTGTCTCAGGTGCAGTTGTGGGGTCTGTACCCAGCCCCCACTCCAAGTTACTGATAATACAGGTGACGCACACTCTCAGGTGCAACGTTGTGGGGAATCTGTACCCAGCCCCACTCCAAGTTACTGATAATACAGGTGACGCACACTGTCTCAGGTGCAACGTTGTGGGGAATCTGTACCCAGCCCACTCCAAGTTACTGATAATACAGGTGACGCACACTCTCAGGTGCAACGTTGTGGGGAATCTGTACCCAGCCGCCACTCCAAGTTACTGATAATACAGGTGACGCACACTGTCTCAGGTGCAGCCTTGTGGGGAATCTGTACCCAGCCCCCACTCCAAGTTACTGATAATACAGGTGACGCACACTGTCTCAGGTGTAGTGTTGTGTTGGCCACGGAAAGGATAGATTGCAGAGAAGGACATTTACTGGTGCAGCCAAACTGCTAGAATGTAATCTTGTTCACACAACCCACATGCTACAAACAGTTCTTGAATCACTGACTACACTGAAGTGGTGGTGCTTTTTAAACAGTTCCTTTAACACAACACATCCTGAGAAGTATATTACTGCTCATCACATGTAGGCCATACATAGACAGTGAACATAACTTGATAAATTATGATGCACTGAATACTTCAGATAATGCTGATGTTGATGTTCTTCAGGGTTGTATTTCTGCTAAAACAGGAGGTTGGGTATGAATAGGTGTGCTGACTAATGATTGAGAGCTGAAATGAGTTGCTGACTGGCTGATGGTATTAACTCAGTAAGAAGACGCATGCTGCTGTATGGTGAGTGGGTACACGTACCAATTCTGAATACCTGATTCTAATTCATATTTTAGGGTGGTGGAGACTCTCCTGACATAGCTGTGGAGAACCACATCTTGCCATGCAGCTCCAACCCAGTGATGCCACAGAAAGAGGTTTCACCCCCAAGTTTCCAGGTAAAAATCTGTTGCCAGACTTGGATTGTGTTTAGATGCTTCTCAATGTGTTTGTGATTTGGGGCAATGCAAAATACACTCTTACTAGATGTCATGAGGTGCAAGATCACGTTATAGAATGTTCTCAGTTATGAGGATTAGTGGGCTGTTTTGATCAGATATGGTTCTTGCTTACACACACAGTCTCGGGTACAGCCTTGTGGGGTACCTTTACATTATACATACATTACATTACACTTAGCTGATGCTCTTATCCAGAGCGACTTTCAGATATTTACAGGGTTTCAGTTACAGTCCCTGGAGCAATGTTGGGGTTAGATGCCTTGCTCAAGGGCATTTCAACCATGGGTAGGGTGGGATTTGAACCTACAACTATCCGATCACAAGTCCTACGCCCTAACCGCTAGACCACAGTTGCTACACTTTACCCAGCTGCCACTCCAAGTTACTGATAATACGGGTGACATTCTCAGGTGCAGCCTTAGGAAAGGATAGATAACAAAGAGAGATGTTTACTGGTGGAGCCTAACTCTGATGGTGATCCAAGAATTGCTTGTATCATGTGGGTTGTGTTAATAAGGTTAAGTTCTGATTGTACACTGACTGCACACTGAAGTTGTTTTTTAACACAAGACATGCTTAAGATGACTCTTATAATTGCATTAACATCGTTTTGTGACGACAACTAAAAGCTCTGGTGATTAATTCTGGATTCTTGAGTCTATGACAGATTTTGTCTGAACCTTCCATTTGATCCTTCCCAATTGATTTTTGATTGGAAACATGCAGTCTTAATAATCTAAATTTCTTTTAATATTTTAGGATGGCAGTGGAGACTCACTTGTCAAGGATTTAGAGAATAGTTCCTTCGTATGCAGCTCCAGCGTGTTGTTGCAAGACAAAAAGGTTTTTAAAAAAGCCACTTTGGTAAACTACTCAGACTCCAGCGAATCAGCCATCAATTCCAGCACTACTGAAGATGCTCCCCCATCCACCATAGAGGTATCTTTGTCTTTTGTAGCAACTTCAGTAATTTCAGCTATAGCGACCTGTCACTAAGCACTGAACACGGCCACTTTTCAACCTGCCACTGTCTTGGTAGAATAGAACTTTGAAGTGCTCATTCACGATTTCATTAGTTTTTTTTTTACTGCAAAGATTTTACGTTTTGAAATACATGACAGTGAAATGGCTTGTTTAGGCTTCGGCAATGCAGCACAAATGCCAATCCACTTTCAATCAAATCCACTTTTATTTATATAGCACATTCCTACTTGGAGCACACAATGCAAAATCAACCTATTTCCTTCCATGTAATTATAAATCTACTGTGGAAAAATCTGAATCGACGGGAATCATGACATTGTAATTACATACGTATGTCTATTCTGCTTGTTCTTTTGACTATTTTGGTCCTTTGAAATGACTTTGTTTGACATTAGAGTGAATAGACACTTTCACATTTTATTCTTCTATGATGGCCATGTTAAAAAGTAGCAGGCCTCTATTGTATCCATTTCACTTTTGATTATGGCAGCTTCCACCTAACCTGGCCTGCCACCCCATCCTACATCAACATTTGATTCCGCAGAGGGTCTGGACCCTTGCCCATAGGGTCTCATTTTCAGAACGTATTTTCTTAGTTTTCCTCACAGTCCAAAAAAATGACTGGATTTAAAATAAAAACAACCTACAATTAGCAAGACAATGACCGACGTGACCATTAGGATGCTGTTGTAGGTCGATTGGATTTGAAAACAGTTGATTGGATATTTCCTCTGACAAATCATGTTTTAAGACTTGTATTTGTTTTAGCTGTGGTTACTATTCAGTGACTGCTCACCATTTGTTATTATTCTAAGAAACTGATATTGGTGTTGCCAGTTGGTTGTATTTTTGATCAGTTTAATTAATGATAAGCAAGCACATTTGCAAGTTGGAGCATGGGAGGATACAGTATATACACTAAATAGCTGCTTTTGCTGTTTACATTGTAATACTCTAACATGTAGGCCATTGCCAATTCTGATCCTTGAGAGCTACTCACCTTGAGGCTCTCATTCATGTAATCAGCTGCTTGCCAGGTCCTTAATTACCTACGTATACATGTGTATTAGATTACATTTTGAAAGCCTGCACATACAGTAGCTCTCCAGGACCTGTCAAAGACCTCTGATCTAGATTTAGTCGGAATAAAATTTCATCTTAATTAATGATGTAGCAATACAGATCACTAGCTATAAGTTACAATATATAATACATTGTTTGTTTAAACTGTTTTCAGTTGTGTTTGTTGAAGAGCAAAGAGAAGATTCCTTTTGGACTTGATCTTTCCGACTCCAGTATGAAACATGGAGATGATGATGATGATGATCGACAAACGATTGTGCCAAGGCTTAGGAGGACCAAAAGCATCTTTGTAAGTCCCACCAACAAATTTGTCAGTCATTGCCATGTACTGTAGATATCTTCATGGTGAAATTGTGTTTAGTTGAGTGGTCAAATGATGATTTGTAAAGGTATGACTATATGTGACGGGTTGTATGCGTACACTCCTTGAACAGAGACAGACCTCTGGTTGGCAAACCCAGCCAGGTTGCGTTCTTCAAGTGAGGTGGGGGCGTTATCCTCCCGGGAAAACGCCTGGTAACCATTTGCTACCTGTTTATTTGCGCTTGTAAGCTCTTGGTTCGACCACCTAGCCTCTTTACATGAACAAATTGTGTCCAGTGAAGTTGGCTTTGGATCCGCCACCTTCTATTCTTCTATCTAGGAAGGTGGTGGACCCAAAGCCAATTCCACTAGAAACAAGTCGTTGTCCCAGCCTAAGGTCTGGGTTACATGGATGAATTTGGTGACTGTTTCCGTCATCCTTAAGTTGCGTTAGCTCCTTGCATGCGCTTTTAATGACCCAATCCTGTCTATATGGGCATGTTAATGCCTATTGTTGCGAATGGTGCTGTGAAGCGTATGTCGTGTAACAGGACATCGTCTTCCGGAAACAGTGTCAAAACGCCTGTCTACAGAGAATTTTCGCTACGGAACCTTTTTCAAATCGTGGTAACAGTTGCGTAACAGAGGCCTTAGGGAAGTCTTATAAGGTTATTAGTCCTCTGCTGTGTGTTAAGGTAACAGCACATTGTTGTCCGTGGGTACGGACTGTTGGCACGTTAGAGCCGCTCACCTCTTTATCCTACTCTGGTGCCTAGCTGCCTTCGTCTCCCTACTGCCAGACATAGTGCTGACATGGCCCTGGTACTCCAAGCCTCGCCAATTACGAGGCCAAGTAATGTTCGCCAAAATGGCATCAATTAGATCTGGGTAACTATCCATCCTTAGCGTGCTGCATATTGTGTCATAATGCAGAACTAAACTAAACTGAACAACGATGTCTGGCTGGTTCCACCAACAGCAGGCTGACTTCTGTTAAAGGAACCGTACAGGTACTAGTCATGATGAGCAAAATGCTGACTGTTTAATAGTTTGTTAGTGGGAGAATTGTTAGAATGAGGAGTGTATTTGTGGTGTGTATGTTAACTGTTTTAATTATTTCCTAAAGATGAAAGACACCATTCCTGATGGATCTGAGGAGCTTTTTGACACCAGTCCTGAGAGTGGAGAAGAGTATGTTCCAGCTTCAAGTGGGGAAAGTACAGATAGTACAGATGAAAGCACGATTTGTGAAAGATCACCACCACCCTTGTTGGAGACTCTGAATAGCAAAAGTCGTTCAACTCCATGTCAAAACAGTAGCAGGAGCAGTGCAATAAATGTCTGTACTCCTGACTCCACATGTTCTCCGAGCAGGGAATGTGTAGAAAGTGCCTCAGTGTCCATTCCTGCTGTCAGAAAGAAAGAAGATGGCTCTCGGATGTATAACAAGAAACAGTTCTGTCTTTATTGCGGGTCTTCTTTCCTGAAAATCTCAAAACATTTGGAGCGTAAACACAACAACGAGGTGGAGGTAGCAAAAGCACTTACTTTCACAAAGGGCTCAAAACAGAGAAGAGTGCACTTAGAATATCTTCGAAACAAAGGTAACTTTGCACATAATGCCAAAGTTTTGAGAACCGGCACAGGAAAATTGATTGCACGCAAGCAGCCAAGAGAAAATTCCCAAGCAAAAGACTACATGCACTGTTTGTACTGCCATGGTTTGTTCAGAAAACGCGCAATGTGGAGACATGTGCAAATCTGCCATTTCAAGCCTGACGATGTTAATCCAAAACCGGGAAAAACTAGAGTCCAAGCCCTCTGTGCTTTTGCAGAGCCCACACCTGCTGGACTTTCTGAAGAGCTATGGAAACTGCTAAATAACATGAACCAAGATGCTGTTGCACATGCAGTCAAAAGTGACTGGTGCATCATGGAGATGGGAAAGCACCTCTACAACAAGCATGGCTCTGACATTGACAAGCACGAATATATCCGGCAAAAACTGAGGGAGCTTGGTAGACTTCGAGTACATGGTGGTGAGGTCACAAACATGAAGACGATCAAAGAATATCTCATACCAGCAAATTTCATGCAGACAGTCAAAGCAGTAAAACACACAGCACAAGGCAATAAAATCAAAGCTAAATCGCTTCCCCTGAAACTTGGACACAGCCTTAAGAAGATCTCTATGCTCCTAGAGAGCGATGCAATCATGAAAGGAGACAAGGATGCGACAGAAGCAGCCCGCTCCTTTCGAAACATCTATGATGCAAAATGGCACGAGCTTGTGTCAGCCGCATCTTTGAAGAGCCTCAGTGAGTCCAAGTGGAACGCCCCTCAGCTGCTGCCTTTCACAGCAGATGTGCAGAAGTTGCACAATTACCTGGATGAGAAGCAAAAGCAGTACCAACATGATTTAAAATCTGAGGCGTCATCGCAGAACTGGGCCAGCTTGGCTAAGGTGACTCTGGCCCAGGTTATCCTGTTTAACCGGCGTAGAGAAGGGGAAGTGTCCAAAATGTCCCTATTGGCATTCACATCAAGAGATAAATCAGCACCTCACGAAGACGTCAACCTTGCTCTCTCTGAACTCGAGAAAAAGCTCTGCCATCATTTCACCAGGATAGAATTGAGAGGAAAGAGAGATCGGAAAGTTGCTGTCCTCCTAAGCCCAGCGATGCAGGAAGCACTTGATGTACTACATGAAAAGAGAAAGGAGTGTGGTGTTCTCAAGGAAAACACATATGTGTTTGCTAGACCAGGAGCGATGTCGCACTACAGAGGGTCAGACTGCATTCGGCAGTTTGTCCAATGCTGTGATTTAAAGAATCCTCTCGCACTCACCTCAACAAGACTGAGGAAGCACGTGGCTACCTTATCTAAGGTACTAAACCTTCAGGAGACAGAGCTTGACCAGCTGGCGGATTTCATGGGTCATGACATCAGAGTGCATCGGCAGTTTTATCGGTTACCGGAGGGCACCCTTCAACTTGTCAAGATCAGTAAAATCCTGATGGCCATGGAGCAGGGACGCCTTGCGGAGTTCCAAGGGAAGAGCCTTGAGCAGATCAACATTGATCCGAATGGTATGTTTCTGCTTAAGTCAACTGTTGTGATTTTGACTTTTAAATGAGCACATCATAACGCTTAAGGACTTCATTGTATTGTATTTTATACCTGTTTAGAAACAATCCAGTTGGACAAGCATCCTGAGTCCGAAGATGACCTTTCAGAGGTGGCGTGTGAACAGGATATGGAAGGTATGTGATTTAAAGTTACTTAGTACATGAATGTCTTGGGTTACAGGAATATCTTAGCTTGTATGTGTTATTAAAATGTAAAACTTTGTCCCTAATCAGGCTGTCAGTAGGTCCTTTAAAACAGGGGTCCCCAACCTTTTCAGCACTAGGGGCCGGTTAGGCTCAGCATTGCTTTGCTGCGGCCCGGTGTGTGTGTGTGTGTGTGTGTGTCTGTGTGTGTGTCGGAGGGGGGGGGTCTACGCTTAGCAGACATTGGGAGAATGCATTATTTCGGGAAAAATGAACCCATTTTTGATCTCTCTCTCTCTCACCCCTTCCCCCCTTGTCACGACCCGGTTCGGCAGGTCTCGCGGACCGGTACCGGGGGTTGGGGACCGCTGGTTTAAAAAGCTGAAATGTATTCATAATAAATACCTCTCTTACTTGCATGCAATCAAATTATCTATTAAAGTTTAAAAAGACAGCTGCAAAGGTGAAAACATTTCCATCACAGGTAGAGAAACGGCAGACACACAATCATACTGTAATTTTAGCAAACCTTCTATGTATATTTATATACACTTACAGGCCAAAGTTAACCCCCTTGCCCAGATGGCAAAAAATGACAATTTCCGCCTATATTTCACATTTAATATTTACAGTAAAATATCTCTGGTTCTACATATGCCATTGTCATTATTTATGAACCAATTGAAAGAATACACATGGGCCATCAAGTTCAAAGAGCCAAAGTGTTTTATTGAGATCATTATGAATTCAACATTACAGTTGGCACAGCAGTAAAATACATAAAAAAAATCATAAAATGCCTATAATTAATTTGGTATTTGTAGTGTAAAATTGTGTATGAGTGGCAGAGACTCACACAATTACATAGCATGATACACCAACATGTTGGTAACATATGTAAGAAATTTGAAGACATTAGGCAAAGTTTTACAAGTGCTATAAAAGAATGTCCATTACATTGTATAGGCGTTCCCAAGTGTCTACCCAACCTCTCCAAACCTATCCAAATGCAAAAACGGGCATATCACTGAAAATCAAGTATGGTTACATTTAAATTTACATTTTGGCCTATATAAACATCTTTTTTGTTGAATTGAGTAGCATAGCTGCATTTTACACCCTCTCCAAAATATACCCAAAACTCATCCAGACTTATATAATATAATAATATATAATATATGTAGATAGATATACTGAAGCCATAAGGTTCACTGTATGCTTTGTGCTTTTGATACAGAACATGACACATTGAATAACATGACACATTGATCAACTGGTAGTAACTAGTTACTTATATACGTTATATATTGACGTCTCCTCCTCAGCTGAATCCATGCTCTCAGGATATCCATCACGGAGAGCATCAATGTCATCCTCCCCATCCTCAAAAAGGAGCTCCAGCACTTTCTCCGTAGTGTAAAATCGCTGCATGTCACTCGGGATTTAAATTTCGCGGCACCGGACAAATTACTCTCTGTGCGCAACTGCAGCATGACCGTGATGCCCAACAACACCCGCTAGGACCCATGCTGTTACGCATTGACCAATCACATTTGCATTTCGTTGTAAGGTTGGCAAACCCCGGATCTCGTCAAACATAGAGATCAATACTACTGGATAAAAGAGATGTCAATGACTTTTAGACCCGATGATTCGAGTTACTGAAGATATATGCAACGTTGCGTAAACCCGGAAGTAGGGGCCGCATGAGAAAATATTATCAAACACAAACAATAATGAAATCTAGCGAACAAATTTGATGAGTTCTGAGAGAGAACAAGTCACGTTTACCTTGTTCACCCACACTTTTGAGAAATAAAGGATTTTTATTATCACCACAATGTCGAAATCACCGTGGCTTATTTGAATGGGGAAATATGCACATTCATCACTTCAACAGTAAGCAAGCTTACAACTCATCAAATCGCAAATTGACAGTTTTTCTGCTTTAGCGGTTGACTTCTGTTAGTATAAGTGATTTTTTGAATCAGTAAACGATTGTTTTAGAGCGGTCTGTCATGTTTAAATCGGATGTTAATTCGACGAGGCACGACCACTGTTTACATTGCAGTGAACATGTGCGTGTTATTGTTTTATGGTTTTCTAGTCAGCCATGGTAGCTACAGACCTGGGGTTTTCTGTGTTTGCAGCGGCAATTGTATATATTAGCTGTGTAGATTGATTTCCTTGCTAAAATATGTAATTTACAATAAAATACGTTATATATGTTTATATGACTGCAACGGGAGCGCCGGCGATCCCTGAAGGGGGCGCAGTTGAGAGAAAGTGTTAATAAATGTTTGGCAGTTGTGGCCTAGTGGTTAGGGAGTTGGTGGAGTTGGAGGGCTGTTGGTTTGAATCGTGCCCTCCCCATGGTTAAAATGCCCTTGAGCAAGGCATATAACCCCACACTGTTTCAGGGATGGTATCTGAAACCCTGTAAATATCTGAGAGTCTCTCTGGATAAGAGCATCAGCTAAGTGCAGTGTAATAATGTTATGTCCTGTGGCTTGAAAACAAATGACAATAGCTGTCATATCAGATTAAACAGACGGCTGCTATAGCTATGTATATAGATAGAAAGATTTCAGTCTTATTCTCATATTGGTTTGGATTCTACATGAATTTTGAAGTAACAAGTATTTGTAATGTTAATCTTGTCATTTAATAGTTCCTGATGTGAGTCAGCCTCAAAAGCAGAAATTCAGTGATGATTCCGACGAAGATCATATGCCTCTCCAGAAGGCAAAGCCCGGTAAGAATATTATATATGTACCAAAGACATCACATTTGCAGAGTGACATAAAAGTACTGAATAGTGAATCCAATATACATACAGTGACAAGTGACAGAAGGGGGAGGTTCCTAGTTTGAGAATGGAAAGGAGGGGGTGTTTAGGTACTGCTGGACAGTCTTATGGCTGTTTGCACTAAGGGGCACTTGAACTGCTCTGTTTTGCACTTGGGAGGGATGAGCTTATGGCTGAATGTGCTCCCATCTGCCACAGCTCATCATAGAGGAGTTTTCCAGGATAATGTTCATTTTGTCAATCATCCTCCTCTCCTCACCAGTGATTAGTATTTTAATTTGTCCTAACAGTCCCCACTTTGAAATGTAGATCAAGCAGGGTGTTTTAGGGGGATTCCCAGGCGGACTGTGTACCTGAAAGATTCAGGTGTCAGCATTTTTGGTTAACAACCAGTGTGTTAAGGTATTCCTCTGAAGAACAGTATACCTGAGAAGTGTGGTAAGATTTTCCCCAGGAGAACAATATACCTGAGATGTGTGTTAAGGTGTTCCCCAGAAGAACAATATACCCGAGAAGTGTGTTAAGGTGTTCCCCAGAAGAACAATATACCCGAGAAGTGTGTTGAGGTGTTCCCCAGAAGAACAATATACCCGAGAAGTGTGTTGAGGTGTTCCCCAGGAGAACAATATACCCGAGAAGTGTGTTGAGGTGTTCCCCAGGAGAACAATATACCCGAGAAGTGTGTTAAGGTGTTCCCCAGAAGAACAATATACCCGAGAAGTGTGTTGAGGTGTTCCCCAGGAGAACAATATACCCGAGAAGTGTGTTGAGGTGTTCCCCAGGAGAACAATATACCCGAGAAGTGTGTTGAGGTGTTCCCCAGGAGAACAGTATACATGAGAAGTGTGTTGAGGTGTTCCCCAGGAGAACAGTACACCTGAGAAGTGTGTTAAGGTGTTCCCCAGGAGAACAGTATACATGAGAAGTGTGTTGAGGTGTTCCCCAGAAGAACAGTATACATGAGAAGTGTGTTGAGGTGTTCCCCAGGAGAACAGTATACCTGAGAAGTGTGTTAAGGTGTTCCCCAGAACAACTGTGGTTCAGATACAGTACTGCCTTGAAGTACATACGTGGGTTTCCCTTTCGAATAGGATTGGGCCGATGGGCGATACCATTGTCCATCGTAATTGATGGTCGACCTTACTAAGGGAAGCCACAATTGTGATGCCACGTGCCCACCTTGCCCGATTTGTTTTACGCGCAGCCTACAGTTAGTGCCGTAGTAACATTTTGCAGAGACTTCTGTAGAAATAATGCGCATAAAGCCATTTACTGTATATAATACAGATATTTTTTAGAGCCTCAGGTTATCTGGCGTTTGCAAAAAATTGTAGGTCGCTCCCAAGAAAAACTTTACCATACTGGATTCCATACTCCACAATTTTCTCCAAGTAATCTGTTTTCTCTGTAAACGCTCCCAAGTCAACCACTGACCCTGCTTTGCTAGTGCCACAGCTTTTACCTGTCTGCTAGCCTCTTCTTGCCTGTGCACCTATTCTACAACTAACCTCCTTTTCTCTTTCTAATCTACCTTTCTCCAAGTTGGCTTCGCTGGTGTACGCCCCAAGCCTTCTCACCCAAACGGATATTCCCGACTATCTTTCCATGCATAAGGGCTGCCTCTCCCTCCTGCACTGCTACCTTTTGGTTTCCACTTTCGCCCTTTGCTCGGGTTAGGGGTGATAACAATAGCTCTGTCCGAACTTTAGCACACTTAAATTCTTCTACCAGGCTGTTTTTTGGCCGCTAAAGTATGCCCTTTGCATACAGAGCCACACTGCTTAGACACAGTGGAACACCTAACCACTCTTTCACATTTGCATTAACCACCCTTTCTAGCTTCTCTACTTTTGATAATGACACTTCATACACTGACATGGGCCATAAAAAAACTATAGTTAATCTATTCAGTTTATTATATGTTGAGTTTAGTGAACTCTACTAAGAACTGCAGTTCCTAATGTTGAATTTCAGCAGACATTCTGTACTGTTTTTTTATTAAGGTCGGTTTGACTGACCAATACTTCTATTTTTGTTAAAAGCAGATTTAAATTATGGATGGAGAATGAATCCTTATTTTAGGCCATTTCTTTCATAAAAATATACGACCTCTAAAATTCAATTTTAAGAATCATCAAACTCTTACCTTTTGGTTTAGGCAGTGTTGTAATACCAGAATTGGTAAAGGGGACACATGCACACACGGAAAAGAACAATAAACAGACTTTTGCTCTCGTTGCAGTATACTGGAGTTTTCTTCCTTCGAGTTTATTTAGTAAATCGCTCTGTTACAGATATTCTTTAAGGGTACGTAAAATCAAATACAAAAACGAGCTATCCCTTCCATACACTTATTTGAGTGGAAATTTATTAATAAAGTGCACAATTAGTGAACATGTGTATGATGGCCCCGACCGTGCATTGTGATTGGCCAAGAAGCATTTGAGACTGTGGGTATTTGTGATGAACTATGTTGTATATTGTGCTTTATTTCAGCAACCCTTCACAATTGCTGTGCTAAACTAATTATTCTATTTGTTATTTCTTATTTCAGCTCGCAAACCACAGAAGAGGCGACTCTGGGAGAATGAAGAAATAGAAGCAGTTGAAAGGCACATGATCAAATTTATTCACACTTGTACCGTTCCAGGGAAGGATCATTGTGACAGTTGCCTGAAATCAGAACCAGAAGCTCTGAAAAACAGAGACTGGAAAGCAATCAAATTTTACATCAAAAATAGAATTACAGCACTAAAGAGAAAGGCTTAAACTTTGTTTTGTTGTTTGTGTTCAGAATCCTGGCAGTGTTTAATGCAATAGTTGCACAGTTAATGCAGTTTTTGCTATATGTGATGTGCCATAGATAGGGCTGTCATGCAGCTTTAATAAAGAGCTTTAGTTAAGTGTTTCAAGTATGTCTACTTAATGTGTAAACAAATCTCTGCACACATTGTTCCAAACAAAAAAGTTTGTTTTAATCTTTCCAAGCTTTTGGTCAAGAGACCTGTGACGCTCCTGTGACGCTGGGCCAAGCTGCCCGTCTACACCATTTCTACCTTTGCACAGAAATGGGGACCAATGAAAATCTAGCATTTCAAAAGGGCAATGACGCGGTAGTTAAGCGACCGGAAATCTACCTCAGTCACTGTCAACATGGTGAACGTGGAGCAACGGCAAAATTTCAGTGCATCTGTAGCTGCTGTTTTGGAAGAATTCAAAGGGAAGTTCTCTCTGAAAATAGAGCAAAGGGCAGCCCTTGAAGCAGAGGGGTGTGATTGGTTGAAGCTTCGTCCAGTAGCAAACAGAGGCATTTGAAAGAGGCCTGGTTAAGCCCACCCTCTAAGAAATTGGCTTACAACACAGCGTGGCCAGTCCAATGCTCGCAGAGCACTGAGAAGTCATGATAGCCAGGCTACGTCATCAGGGCATTGCACACTACATACAAAGCAGTTTGTCTTATACCTGGAGTTCTATCAGTGTAATCAGACAATGGCAGACATCTCTCTGGGATTACTAAAGAGCAACTGGAATTTGGGGTTCTGTAGACATACAGTATTGTAGTTTTTTTTTTTTTTTTTTTTTTTTTTTTAGGTACCAATGTCAATTCATGTGGCTTACAATGGGGTGAAGTTAAATTAACAGTGTAGATCGCCACTGTCCAAACCCAATAGAAGGAACCAAAAAAATAATACAGAACACAAAAGGTAATGGTGGCCTGGCGGTTAAGGTATCAGACTTGTGACCGCAGGATTGCAGGTTCAAATCTAGCAAATGCCAGTAGTGCCACTGAGGTACCCACTTTACTTGTTCAATACCCTGAAAATGCAGGGAGGAAACACTATGAGCATATTTGAAGTGACACACTACAGGATGGTTCGGATAAGCTTGTCTGATCGAGCTTTTGTGTCCACTGATCCTTTCCGTAGATTCCATTATTAAGTGGTGCCAAACGGGTATGCTTGAGTCTTGTGTTTACACTCGCCTTGACTACCTTGCTGCAGAGATACAACCTCTAATCTACTTCATGTGTAGAAACCTCACTGTTAATAATCTCTAGGGTGGTGAGTGTTGCAGTTGCCTAGTGACAAGAATGTACTAAATTGAGTATCAAATATACATAGCATAGCATACGAACCTTGCCTGTAATGCCATACGTGATACAAAATGATTTTACCTAATCTACTTTAATGACCATAGGACATATCACCTACCACAACAGTCTAGTCTAGGGCCATGGTCAGTCTGTGGGCCATGTGTCTGTTCGTTGATCATCGCACCCGATAGGGGTCACGTCTAGTATTGTCAGAACAGCTGTTCCCCAGAAGAATAGTATACCTGAGCAGTGTGTTAAGATGTTCCTCAGAAGAATAGCAACACCTGAGATGTGTGTTACGATCCCCAGAAGAATAGTAATACCTGAGAGATCCCCATATGGGATGACTCAGTCAGGTCTGGACTCAAGTAATGAATATTGTTAATTTGAAGTGATATTCATACTGCTGAAGTGCATCTGGTCATGCCTGATTTTTCTCAGAGGTATACGATGTATAGAAAGGGTGGCACCCAGAAGGTAGGTTCCTGCCAGGTCATCCCACATTGTAGTAAAAACAAGTATGCGTGTGTGTGTGTGTGTGTGTGTGTGTGTCTTTGCCATACATGGTTGCCAAGTGGAGTTATGAAAGTGAAGTGGCACTTCTCCAGGGCTTTGTACTACATGCTAGTCATCAGAGGTTTGTGTCACAGAAATATACATCTCCAGATGGAGAGACACACACACACACACACACACACACAAAGACACACACCCAGATACACACACATATACACATGCACGCACACACATACTTCAGAACAACAACATATAACAACATATAACAGATTGGTATGTGTAACTCATGTAGTGGAAGAGATATTCTTATCTCTTCCACTACCTCTTAACAACCTCAAGGACCTATGTTCCCCCTCTCTCTCTCTTCTCTCTCTCTCTCTCTCTTTCTTTCTCTCTCTCTCTCTCACTCTCTCTCTCATGTGTGAGGATCTGAATGAATAGGGTTGTAATCTTTCTTTTTCACTTTGGAATTAATTACAGACTTAATTAATTGGGGGTTTTGACTGCTAAAACTTTTCCTCAAACAGAACCCGTTGTGCATTTTCATCTTTGTACATCTTTGACTCACATTTTATATTTATTTGTCTTCTCATAACCCAAAGGACATTGCAGACAGCCAGAACACTGTGTGAAGCACACAAAATAAATCAGAACTCAGTCAGAACTGTGGTCCTAAGAGTTAAATGCCGAAGCTAAAACCTCTGTCTTCCCCCGCTCCATTCTTCCCCTCTTCCTCTCTTCCTCTCTTTCTTTGTCTGGGCTTCACAGGACTTCAGACTACACGTCGTCTGCTGAGGAGGTAGTCACATTGCAAAAAGGCTGTGAGAAGCAACTCTTAAAGAAGTAAGTAATACTATGCCATTCTTTTACACACACTTACACACACACGCACACGCCGCACACACACATACACACACACACACACCACACACACACACACTCTTTTCTATCTCTCCATCTGTAAAGCTGTATCGCTCACACACACACACACGCACACACACACACACACACACACACACACACACACACACACACACACTCATACACTCACTCTCTCTTTTCTATCTCTCCGTCTGTAAAGCTGTATCGCTCACACACACAAACACACACGCACACACACACACACACGTGTGCATGCACACAAACATGCACCCATGCACACACGCACACTCTCTCTCACACACACACACACGTTCATCCACACATACTTCCACAGATGATATGATTCACTACACATGACTCCTTGATGTGTGTGTGTGTGTGTGTGTGTGTGTGTGTGTGCGTGTGTGTGTGTGTGCAGACGCATCTGTGTGTGTGTGTGTGTGTGTGTGTGTGTGTGTGTGTGTGTGTGTGTGTGTGTGTCTTCCTCCTGTGCCCCCTGCTGTCTCTGGCTAAGTACCTCCATTAATCACCAGTCTCATATTAATACTAATCACCCGTCAATCGACGGCCAATCGCTGCTAGGAGTAGGAGTCACCGTGGCGACAGCATATGCTTGCTCACAGTGGGGTCAGGGCACACACACACACACACACACACACACACAGGCACACACGCACACACACGCACCACACACACACACACACACACACACACACACACACACACACTCCTTGAAAAAGAGACATCAGCAGACCTCACCCTTAGGGGATGTTGTCTGGTGTGTGTATTTGGGTTTGGGGAGATGACATATTTGATAGAGACCATGAGTTATTTTTTCAGTTGGAGTGTTTATTATCCAGTGCTTCTAGTTTGGAAAGCACCCTTCTCCTTCTCTGTATGTAGGTGTGTGTGTGTGTGTGTGTGTGTGTGTGTGTGTGTGTGTGTGTGTGTGTGTGTGTGTGTGTGTGTGATGTCATTATTGGCACCAGTTGAGGAAAGTATTGGTTGTCCATGATTTTGCATGCATGAATATGTCACTAGCTGGTATAGTGTGTGTGTGTGTGTGTTTGTATGTGTGTGTGTGTGTGTCAGAGAGCAGTCATCCTCACAGCTTGTGGTGATTGTGCCTCTCTCTCACTTCTGTCCAGCATGCCTCACGGTCTGTGGCTATTTCTGTACAGATGACCAAAAGGCACACAGCCCACAGATTCTGGATGTGTATGGCTGTCTGTGTGGGAGTGGGCTTGTGTGTGAAACACAAAGACTGTGCG
>PYXC01002464.1:2747500-2752500 GCA_015244755.2 Tenualosa ilisha | reverse complement strand
GTGTGCGTGCGTGCGTGTATGTGCCTGAGTGTGTGTGTGTGTGTTTGTGTGTGTGTGTGTGTGTATGTGTGTGTGTATGTCTATGCGGCATTGTATTTTCTGTGTAACATGGTGACTTTAGAGAGGGGGGGATGTCTTTCCTGCTACATAACCCAATGAGAAAATAACTCCCGATTGAAAGACAGAGATGTTGTCTCCACGGAAACGGCCCATTGTTAGGGCTCTTGTGGTTCAGAGGTGGACAACCGAGAAAGGGAAAGAGAGAAAGAGAGAGGTAGAGTTTGTAGCTGTTGATCTCGTCTTTCTGTAGTACATGAGCCTATTTGAAAAAAAAAATTGAAAAAAAAAACTACTATAAATAAATCTATATAAATGAGTATAAATAGGTCATAAAGGAAGTCTGCTTTCACAGGCAGAAGCATAGGGATATCAACAACCTACACACAGATGCATAACCACACGACAATCATTCTCCCTCAAAACTTACTGTGTGACTTCAGTCCCTTTTCTGAAACTAGGTAATTGCTTTCCCTTGTCTAAGCATTCACTCTAAGGCAGCTTCAGTGTACAAGAATGTCTGAATGTGGTTTCAACATGGCTTCTTTTGACATCTCCAACATTGTCTTAACCCTTGTCCTTGTACGAACTTCATCTCTTTCTACAAGAATACAACAAGAATTATATTAACCCTTATCCTTATGAAACCTGTGGCAGCATCATTCTCTTTTCCAACCTGAACATCCGCACAACAAAGCAGCAGCGCACGTCTATCTTCCCATAATGCCCTTTGGCTGAGCCAGTTCCGCCTGTTAGGTACGTAGGCCAAAGGCCCTCTGGCTCATCAGGCCTGGTCCATTGTATCTCTCTCCCTGAGGCTAATAGTCTGCCTTTGCTGATGCCTATGGACCTTGAACTGGAGCTACAATCTGAGATGGAGATGGAACCTCACCCGGTACTGTAGGTGGGGACCTCCACCAACGAGGCCGGCACCTGCATTCAGAGCTCGTCGTTTCTCCATTTTTTTTCTTCCCTTCACCCACACTGCATAGCAGTACCTCCTCCATCACCTTTCTTTATACAATTCCACAGAATGCGCCAGATATTGGATTCTATTGAGGACGTGCATGACATGGTGAAAACTCAGAAAAATAAACTTTTTTTTTTTGTGGCCTTATTTTACTTTTGTAAATCACAACTGTGTACCTTGCCTGGTATCGTCGGTTTCGTTTTCTTTGTCCGTTGACATGCACTCCTCCTTCTCCTGCTCCATGCTTTTTTCTTCTCCTCTTTTCTCCCTGTGACGCCATTTCTCTAACAGTAGGCTGTCACTTCAAAGGTGGCTGTTAATAGTTTTACAGGTTGTTATTTGTTGCTCAGCCCTGGAGGCCCCTGGCTTTCAGACTTTCAGAGCGGCAAACGACAGACAATTCCACACCTCCATCATACACTGTCATACTCTCTTTCTCTCTCTCTCTCTATCCCCCTCTGCCTCTCTTTCTCTCCATTTCCGAACCTTACCTCACTCAAATACATATAGCCATTCACATGCAAACACATGCACAGGCAGAAACACATGCATACTCAGATGCAAACACACACACACACACACACACACACACACACACATACAGATTCAGAAAGGCACTGTGTGTCTATCTTTGTTCTCTCTGTCACCATGGCTCTGTTTTTATCCTGCTGTCGTTCTAAGTGACATGGACAAGGTTTTAGATTTCTCTCTCTTTCCTTCTTTGATCTCTCTGTCCTTTCTCACTCTTGTTCTTTAATTCTTTCTTTCTACCTCCTACCTCTTCCTACCTCCTTATTAGTGTGCATGTGTGTGTTTTCATGCAATTGTATGTGTGGTATGTAAATGAGTAAGTGTGTGTGAGGTAGAGAGAGAATTGTGTTCTCTCTCTGTGTGTGTGTGTGTGTGTGTGCATGCGTGCGCGTGCACGTGTGTGTGTGTGTGTGTGTGTGTGAGCGTGCATGTGTGTGTGTGTGTGTGCGCATGCATATGTGTGTGTGTGTGTGCGTGCACATGTGTGTGTGTGTGTGTGCGTGTGTGTGTGTGTTGTGTGTGATTGTGCTGGGCAGTGCTGCCTGAGCTAATTGAGGAGCCTTCAGGAAGACCTCCATTAGCCCCCTCACACACACACACACACGCCACACATGGCTACCAGATGTGCTGCTGGACACAGTGGACTGCCACACTTTTCTTCTCCTTTTCTTTGCCTTACTTTTCTTTTCTCTCCCTCCCTCACTCACTCCCTCCCTCCTTCCTGTGGTCCTCTCTCTCCCCTCTAACCCCCCCCCTCTTTCTTTCTTTCTCCTATCTCTCTCTGTCTTATTCTCTCTATCCCTTCTTCTTCTAACCTAATAATCTAGCTTTTGTTTCCACTGGGCTATTGTGTGTTAAAGTCTACCCCTCCTGTTCTACAAGAGGAGTCACTGAGCGCCTGAATAGAATTCTTTGTGACAGGGAGAGAGAGCGAGAGAGAGAGAGAGAGCAGTGAGGGACAGAGGAAGAGAAGAGGTGTGGGGGGTGGGTCAGAGGGTCTGTGAGGATTTCATGCCTGGCTCTGGAATTTTTATGGCTTGTTTTTGCAGTTTGAGAATTTGGCCATTGTAACCCATGAAATATACATTCAGCCCTTGCTGAATGGTCTCACTGAGAGAAGGTATTGCAAAAAGATCCCCTGGTATCACTATAGTCTGTTCTTGAGTGTGTTTGTGTGTGTGTGTTTGTGTGTGTGTGTGTGTGCGTGTGTGTGTGTGTGTGTGTGTCTGTATTCAGTGGTGGTTTTCTAACTTTGGCACCCATTGTTAAGGATGTGGGATGTGGTATGAGAATCCACTCCCAGGTTCAGATTGAATATCCTCTTTTTCTTGATTATCATTTCATCTATATTATGTGTGTTGCTTTTCTCTCTCTGTCTGTTTCACTAACATCCTTTTTTTTCTATCTCTCCTTTTGTATAGCTCTATCTCTCTCTCTCTCTCTCTCTGTCTGTGTCACTAATATCCTTTTTTTCTATCTCTCCTTCAGTATAGCTCTATCACTCTCTCTCTCTCTCTCTCGCACACACACACACACACACACACACACACCACACACACACACACACACACGCACCCACAAACACACACCCATCCCACATGCATGTGCATTAGATTTGCCACCCAGGTTCATCCAACACTGACTCATCAGACAAGAGGGTCCTGCGTGTTCTCTTTCTGATCAATAAAAATGGCTGCAGCCTGATTGGACGGTATTGGTTTGGAAGAGTTTTTCTCTCTTTTTTCTTTGGCTGGTGGCTGCAGTGTTTTCCACACTGAAACGAGCTCAGTGTGATCGATAGGTTGAGTTAAAGCCATACTGAGTCAAACTGAGGAAGAGGAAGTGTTGGTGGAAGGAACCGGACAAGTGGTTCTTCCCTGACTGTCTCTTGGTGCTGATGAGATTGAGCGGAGGACTTTAGTCCAATATGTGACTCTCTCTCTCTCTGTGCGTGCATGTGAGTGTGTGTTGCGTGTAGAGTGTGTGTGTGTGTGTGTGTGTTGTATGTTTGTGTGTGGCCATGCGTGTTTGTGTGTGTGCGTGTGTGTGTGTGTGTTGTATGTTTGTGTGTGGCCATGCATGTTTGTATATGTGTGTGTGTGTGTGTGTGTGTGTGTGTGTGTGCACGCGTGTGTGTATAAGCAGTGTATAGGCTACATGAGAGGAGAAACATGTGTTGTTGCATTTTGTGTGTACCGCATGAAAGAGGTGTGAAATAAATTTGAGATGGAGAGCAAGAGATGGAGAGAACCATGGAGATACAGGAAGGCAAATAGAAACAAAATGAAGCCAACAGAAAAGGTGCAAGCAGGGACCTAGCACTTTCCTTTTACCGGGCTTCTAGACTGTGTTGTCAGCACGGCAATGGTTGCCATGGAGTTGTTTACAAACACAGTCTCTCCGTTAGCCTTTCCTGACACGAAGCGCTAAGGCTTGTGGCAATGGGACTGCTATTGATTTAGCCATCGAACCTGCATTACTCTGTTTGGGAAGCTAATGCACTTTCGACCAAAAGAGACACAGAAGGAGAAGGAGGGAGGTAGATCAGAAGTGGAGAGAGAGAGTGAGAGAGAGACAGAGACAGAGAGAAAAATAAGGTGGAGAAAAAAAAACAGAACACAACACAGACCAGCCAGCCACCGTATTACAGGGTAGGGGAGAAGAAGGGGGGAACGATTTCCATTGAGCTGAAAAACGCATAGAGAGAAGGAGGAAATCAATTAAAATGAACCCTTTAAATCTCACTGTGGATGAGAGCAAACTCTGTCAGAGACTAGATGCACAGCCTATACACACACAAACACACACACACACACACACACACACAAACACAGGCACATACACATTCAACATCTGCACAGAGACATATACACACAAACACACACACACATACACACACACACACACACACACAGACACAAACAGTCACATTCAGACAAATACAAAAATGTACTCTATGCACAGCCACACATATACAAACACACACACACACGCACACGTCAGATATATAGAAACACTCAGATGGGGTGTATGTGCATGTTGATCTCAGAGGATAAAGGTCAAGTTTACAGTTAACTGATGGTGTTCTGGCCTTGTTCCCCCAGAGACTCTGACTCATTCACTTGGGCCCTTTGTTCAGTGCTGCCATTTCATTGGGAATAACAGACAGACCCACATCTGCTCTCCTTAGCTGCCCTTCATGACGGGCCTCACTGTGTGCACACTGTGTGTGCTGGATGTAACTAATTCTCTTGGGTCTTTGGTTCTTGGTATTACACTGAGCAGAACAGAGTTCATCCTGGGTGCTATAATGGAATCCGGTTCTTGTTCCTATACATGGTTCTTGATCCTATAATGGGCAGAACAAAGTTCAGGTGGTTCCTGCAAGGCAATTGGTTTTCTTGGAGTCTGTACATGGTTCCCTTTCCTGTACCCTCCCACC
>PYXC01002464.1:2730000-2742500 GCA_015244755.2 Tenualosa ilisha | reverse complement strand
AAGAACTGGTCTCAGGTCAGATGGACACTACTTGTGCTCACACCGATTGCACTCTCCAGCTTACACACATTTACCTGTAGATGCACACAGGTGCTTTATAAACCTTAGCTCAGTTAATCAGAGTGCACTTCAATCAGTGCATTACAAAGGAGTGCCACATACAGATGTAGGGTCTGACTGAAGAGTTTCTGAACTTGCCATTTGTCTGACTGAAGTGATTTTGACAAACAGTATGTTATGTTTTAATGGCACGTACGGTTATTTCTCTTTTATCTGTTTAGTCTGCACCATTGTATGTGGACGTGTGGACATGGTGATGGTGTGATTCCATGCCTTGAATGAAAAACTAGGGCTGTGTAAATAACCAAATTGCAATGGAAGTTAATTAGTTATCTCAATTAGTCTATTGCTGTAATTAATTATGCTGCAGAATAACACTATCCCTGTGGTTAATCTTTGTTCCCTGATTTTATTATCTTTGCCATTCTCCTTGTGTAAGAGACAGTAAAGCTCACCAATCAGGAGCTTGTATTTCCCGAGCACTATGCATATTGACCAATCAAAAGAGGCCTAATTCATAGCAACTTTTTTTGATAACTGAGGTTATTATTAGCATTCAAAAATGATTTTGCAATCGCAGATCTCAATATCTGTCTGAGAAGTCTGCAGCCCTCCCAGTGAAGATTCATCTCGATACATGAGAGATGAAAGGTTATGCAGGTTACAGAAAACAGGTTGACTTCATTAATATTTCAACGGCAAAAATAATAGCCTATTTATGATAGCTATCATTATAATTTCATTACACTTCCATGCCAAATGTGAATCTAATTACTGGGCTTAGCATTTCCTCAAACACAGTTAACTTATTGAAAAAGAGGCCAAGCGTCACCTTTAAAAAGGCACTAATTTATCAGCTGTTCTTCACAGACATCCAGGTCCAGTTGGATGTAGGGAATGTTTGCTACTTTGGCACCCCATATGAGCCTCTTATACATTGGAACAATGGTGCGATTGAAGGGATTTGGGGCATCATATGGATGGCAACCCTCAAAGTCCGCAGCGCTAGCCAACTGCTGGTGGTAAGCGGCACAGAGCGCCGACTGCTAACACATATGGACGAGGTCAATCAGGATCATATTGCGCTCACCGTGGATTTAAACATCTGATATTAATGGCTTCATAATCCATTTAGCATGTTAACATTTTTGCACGTGCGTGGGCCCAAAGTATTTTGTATACCGTCTGTTTCATGAGTGTGTGTGTGTGTGTGTGTGTGGGTTGGGGGGACTTAGGGGTGAGCTTAGTCTCAAAGAGCACATGGTATGTATATACAGTATGTATGTATGTATGTATGTGTGTACATACATATTTTTCCATTTTGAAGAAAATCACACATTCTATACACACATTTCTACACGTTGATTGGGTTGTTTTTCTGTGATGTGTTTGTCTTCAGTGAGTTGCAAGTGGATTCACTTTTGACTTACAACTCTTAATGAACAGACACACCAATATTACCATATTCTGCTCATTTTGTTTGTCACACTGCACCTTACCTAGCATTGCGCTAAATTATGCCACCGTGTTCCTTTTCGTATGGCTTTGAAATAATTGTTTGGTTTAAGGTGGAATGTGTAATAAGCTATGGAGATTGGTGTGGAAAAACAACAAGGGAGGACTGTGTGTGTGTTTGTGTGTGTGAGAGTGTGTGTGTGTGTGTGTGCGGGCAGTTTAATAAGTGTGTTTGTGTTAATGAACAGAGGGGAAACGCTAATGACGAGACTTCAAAAGATTGTTTAAGACTCTAACAGTTGCCGCAGGAGATTCTGATCGCATGTGCTCAAGGGGTCATTTTTTTTTTTTTTTAAAGAGGCATCCTTGGGCTTGGAGAAGCTCAGAGTTGAATACACACGCACACACACTTCCATAACTTTGATGCCTAACCCACCTCATTTAAATGTTACGTTTAGCCTTTGCTGAACTATTTCATCTTGCGGACTTGTGTCTCAGACATTGTATCCAAAATGTTTTCTGTTTCTAAAACAACAACATCGCTTTCATCTCCCATGGACCTTCTATCATTCTTTTTCTCTCTCTCCTTCCTTTTTCCTGTCCCTCTCTTTCTGCCTGTCTTTTACTTCATCGCCTTGTGTATCTCTCTCACTCACTCTCCTTCTATTTCTCCTTCCATCTGTTCTCCCTTTTCTTTCCCCCTTGACACCATAGTCGGATGCAGTAAGACTGCCACCCTAAGCTTACCAGTGGCACCATATTGTCTTCATCTTCAGCCTCCCATTCATCTATCTAATTATCCAGGCAGTCTTTCATCAGTCAATCCAACCATCCATCCATCCCTCTATGTATCCTCACTCTCTCACTCATTCATTCATTCATTCATTCATTCATTCATTCATTCATTCACTCACTCCCTTGTTATCCTCTTTTTATCCATCCATCCACCCATTTTATTCATCCCTTCTTTCTACTTGTCTTTCTTATTATTGTGGACATCAGCTGTTGTTTTTTATCCCTGCTTTTGAGTCTCAGTCCATCTCTCCTCTCACTTCGGTCATTGACATTTACCACCACAGCTCTCTCTCTCTCTCTCAACCTCTCTTGTTCTCTCTGGTGTTTATTACTGCTTGGCCCCCTCTCTCTGTATTTCTCTCTCTCTATCTCTCTCTCTCTCTCAATGTGTGTGTCTCTAATTGTGTTGTAAATTACCTTTCCCCTGTATTAGGGCCAGTCCATCAGGCCTCTGAGTGTGTGTGCGTGTGTGTGTACGCATGTGTGTGTATTTGTTTGTGTGTGTGTGTGTGTGAGTGCATGTGAGTGCATGTTGTGTTTGCTTGTGTGTGTGTGTGTGTGTGATGCCCCTGCTCTGTATGCAGTGGTGTGAGGGAGAGGAGATCATTATGTGGCCTCGTGTTTGAGTCATTTATATTTAAGGCGCCCAGACAATGGGCTGTTGATTGAGGGGAGCAGCACAGAGACAATGCTGTTCTGTGCTCCCAGAATGCACCACCATTTACCCAGAGTCCCACTTTAAGAGGGCCGCCACATTGCACTCACCCATGAAGAGAGAGAGAGAGACAGAGAGAGAGAGAGAGACAACAAAGGTGTGTGTGAGAAAGAGAGAGAGAGAGAGAGAGAGAAAGACAGAAAGAGAAAGAGAAAGAAAACGGTGCTTAGGAGGAGGAATATTTTGCCGTGGTATGTCATTATTTTGCAAATTTCTATTATCTCATCATGTTGTCTTCATTGTAATTGCAGCTAATTAGGCGGCTAGTTAGAGCAGGCGGCTTTGAGGCCGGCTTTGCCCCTGAAAGGAGAGCGCCGATTACCGCCCCACAAGAGAGGAAGCAGAGAAAGGGGAGATTAATCCCGTTACCTTGGCGACACCCGCTTCCATCTGCGAGGAACAATGCATTTTTGTTTCTTTGGATCAGTTCAGATCAACAGAAAACGTGGAGCGCTCTCACTCTCTCTCTCTCTCTCTCCCTTTCTCTCTCTTTCTCTTTCTTTTTTTTCTTTTCTTTTTCTCTGTAACAATGCTGAATTCTATTTGCCCACCCCCCTCTCCTTCACAAGACACGTACACACACACACGGACTTTACCATCTCTCTCTCTCTCTCTTTTACAAACACACACACACTCACGCACACAGGCACACAAACCCCACATCCTTCCCTACATGGCCTGTGATCTCTCCTTGAGTTTGAAAGAAACAAGGAGTCTTCATGTTGATTGAAATGAAGGTGGTTGTGTGTGTGTATATGTGTGTGTGCGAGCGCACGTATACATGCGTGTGTGTGTGTCTGTGTACATGATGTGTGTTGCATCACTGACTGGATGGCTCTATAGGTGTGTGATGGATGTTAGTCTAGAGAGAAGGAAAAGTCAGAAAGTGTGTGTGTGTGTGTGTGTGTGTGTGTGTGTAGATTGCAAGGAGTGCCTGGGGTCATTGGAGGTCACAACCTTGTCACCCGGGCTGGGCTGGTTTACTCCCCAAATCCCCTTCTCTGACTCAAAATCACTTAATGAAATGATACACCCAATGGCACAGCACACTTCATTATAGAGTCCACAGTGTGTGTGTGTGTGTGTGTGTCTGTGTGTGTGTGTGTGTGTGTGTGTGTGTGTGTCTGTGTGTGTGTGAGTGAGTGAATAAGTAAGTGAGTGAAAGAGACAAAAACAGCTATGATCTTAGACTTTTACGGTAAGAGATGGGATGTGAAAAAAATGAAAGGATATTGTTCAGTTTGTTCTCTTAATAGAGAAACAACAACAAAAAAATACTTAGGAATAGGAGACGATGAGAAATGTAAAACAGAGAGAGAGAGTGTAGACAACTCTGACAGTCCCTCTAAGCACATGTGTGTTCATCCTGAAGTAGAGTTCTGCTGCGCAAAACATGCACAAGTCCCACCATCTGGTGTTCCCAGAGAAAAGAAAGGAAGAGGAAAGAGGGATAGAGAGAGAGAGAGAGAGGGAGGTAGAAAATCCAAAGATACAAAGAAAAAAGTGCGTGAGAAAAAAAGTGAGGGAAGATAGAGAGAGAGAGAGAGAGAGGAAATAGAGAGAAAGAGGGAGACAGAAAGAGAGAAAATAGAGAGAGCGAGAAAGAGAGAGAGAGGGAGAGGGAGAGGGAGAGAGAGAACAAATTAGGCAGTGGCAGAGACATCTGCTCCTGTGGGCACTACAATAAAAATCAATACAGATCATATTCTTCTACTGCTTACTCAGAGAGACACTGTTCAAATGCATTCAGCTCACTGTGTGTTTGTGTGTGTGTGTGCATGTGTGTGTACAACTGTGTTCTTGTCTTCATATCATGTCCATTGTTTTGTGTGTGTGTGTGTGTGTATGCGAGTGTGTCAGTTACATTTTCCTTGACATATGATTGGATGTGTGCAATTCTGTGTGTGTGTGTGTGTGTGAGTGTGTATGTGTGTGTGTGTGTTTGTGTTTGTGTCTGTCTGTCCTTGCACCCGACTTTGTGTGGATGCATGCTCCAGGCTTTGGTCTTGTTTGTTCTGACCCGACATGTTTCCCATCCACCACACACACCACCACACACTCTGCTAACCCCTATGTCACCATCAATCCATTGAGAGCCATTTCCAAAGCTGCGATTCTGGGGCCCTCTCCATAGCCTTGTGCATGTTAACACATTGCCGTGTTCATTGGGCACACAATGGCCTGGTGACCTCACATATTTTACATTAGCTCTTCGCAACAGGTTCCCTCCAAGAACATTGAAATTGCCACGTTTCCCAAGTGAATGTGTTTATCTATGAAATGTCTATGGTTGTGGGCGTACGTGTTTATTTGTTTACTTATTTGCTTATCTTTCCCCATGCAAAGTTTCCGTCTTGACAAAGTCTCAGGTAGAAACTTTTCTTCTGTGAGCATCTTAAAACAACCAAAGTCATGTAGAAGAGGTTTCCAACAGCAGGAAATCTGCTAGCGTGTAGTCTAATCTTTGTGTTAGCATGAATAAATAAATAAATAAATAAAATCAACCTGTCGAGAAAAAAAAAAAATTGTTCTGTTGTGTTTCATGTGTCGTCAAAGTGGCGAGAAAGAGCTGACGACACACTTCTAAATTTTACATGTCATCTCCCTCCAAATCACTTCAAAGATGAGTCCTGTGCCAAAGATTTGCTTCTTTTTTCCTCTTTCACTTTGCTCTGGGAATTTTTCCTCCCTGCTCCCTCGCACTGTGCCAGATTAAGAAAAAACAAAAAAAAACAACAACATAAACACAAAAACGGGCATCTGAGCGGGCACCACATTTTTCACACACACTCCGGAGTTGTGTGTTTTATCAGATGTGTCTCCAACAGCACACATCTGCTGCCTAAAGTGCATCTGCTAGATCGCCGTGCACCGTTCGTTCTGTCTGTCTGTCCGTTCGTTCGTTCGTTCGTTCATCTCGCTCCTGCACGCTCTTTCGTTTCATTTCAGTTCGTTTTTTTGTCGTTCGCCCTGGATAGCAAAAAAAAAAAAAAAAAAACAAAAAAAAAACACGCTCATTACGCCGTTGCCGCTGTTTGCCGGTGTCTTTTTTCTCCTTCCCATTCAGCATTGGAGCTGGGAGCCAACCGCTCACTCACACAGACCCCACACACAATGGCCCCAGCCATTTGCATTGTTGGAGCCCCAAACAATGGCAAACAAATTGGTTGAAGGACTGAGTGTAATTGCGTGCATGTATGTCTCTATGATTTCAGACTTTCTTGAAGTGCTGATGTAAAATATATTTTTATTTATATTTATTTATTTAGTGAATTTAGTTTGGCCAGTTTTCTTGGGATTAACATTAAATGAATGATCACTCTTTACCCTCCTTATTCAGTCAGTTTTCTTTTGTTTTTAATGCAACAGCTGATTCAGACACAGTTGTCACATCTTATCGTATTTCCCTGCTTCACTTCTGACATTATCTGCAATGGCCATCATGACAGACCCTTGACAATTGACCATATGCAACTGTTATATTGATTGAATCCACAAGTCTGCAGATGACTAAATGACTTCTGCATTACCATGGTGCTTGGCCCTGACAACTAGTTTGTACAGGACTTGTTTATTGTTGTTTCTGTGAGTGAGTAAATTGTGAACGTGGAGAAAATAAAGTGAAGTAAGCTGAGGAGGATGGAGGGATGGATGGATGGATAAATGGATGGAGGTATGGACAGACAGATGAGAGCGAGGAAGGCCTCAGTGTGTGGCCGAAAGTCACTGGGGTGTTGGAGAACCGAATAATCGCCCGTCGCCCCGTCGCCAGAGTGACCGCTGCGTCGCCATGGTAACCCCTGGTCAGCGACCGAGCTGAAAAGGCAGCGGACGCCTAATAGGAAACATTTATAGCCTATTGTCAATTATTAGGATGAGCCATTGTGAGACTCCCCGCCAGACCTTTTGCGCTCGCAGGCCAATAAGGAGCCCTTTCTCTGCTGCAAGGCCCGGCCCCCCATGGCCAGTTCATGCCAGGAACTGACATCCAAACAAGATGAGGTAGCGTAATGGAAATTACCTCCTGTGTTTAAATATCATATTTTTGGTGTCAGTCCTGTTGCATGAAAAATATGCTAGTTGTTTATTGTAGCAGGTTCTGATTAGGGTTTATGTCTATATGAACGATTACTTGCGTGTGACAGGGAGTGTTTTATCATAACTATGCTGTCCTCACACACAAACACACACACACACACATAGTAATAAACCACAGGAAACGTCCAAAGACCTCTGCTCCACTTCTTTTTGAGGAGGTAAACTGACCTTTTACTGATATCGCCACTGTCCTGAGTTGTCCTGGCGGTCCCAGTTTACACTTTATTTTGAGATCATACACAGCACTGCTTCCAGATCAGGATGGGTGTTTCCTGTCTTTTAACTCATTGAGACTGAATGCTTAGCTGCTCTGGGATCAGTGGTTGTGCTGATCCAGGAAAAGACAGCTTAGGCAGAGAGGAATTAGAAGGAGAGGCCAGGGGAGGTGAGGGGCTTCCTGGGGATAAGAGGCCATGGCAGAGTGAGGGGGCTGGTGGTGGTGGTGGTGGTGTAGGATTATGAGAAAAATGGAAGAGAGAGAGAAACGGAGATGATGGAGAGAAAAAAGAGAAATCCAGGAAGTGAAGCAGGGCAAAGGAGAGTTAAGCGGACAGGTAAAGTGAGAGTTCTAGAAAATGAGTAATATATCTGGGGAGGGGGTGAAATGTCATCTACACTGTAAAAAAGAAAGGAAAGCTTACTTGAAAGATTGGTGGAAACTCGTTGCCTCAAATGTGTAAACGTAAGTAAACATTACTCATCTCTTTCAAATTACACAACTAAAAATAGAAAGTAAAGCTATCTTGAAAAACTGAGGGAAGCTCATTGCCTCAAACAAGTAAACATAACTAATGGCTTTCAAGTTAAAACTTCAAAGAGACTAGTTATGACTACTTATCGCATTTGAGGCAGCAAGTATCCACCAATTTTTCAAGTAAGCTTCACTTATTCTTTTTTACAGTGTATTTAAACTGAACATAGTCTCAATTGGCCTCCTTCACCAGTGTCAGAGAATCCTCTACTTTAAAATTGGGGTTTACGGTCAAATTTCTTCATAAGAATGATTGGCGAAAGAGGCTGAAGGTTCCTTCCTTAGAGCCTGGAGACAGAAAAGGAGAAAACCTTGACCGAACAGGTCCTTGACCAAAAGGTGAACCTCTGAACACTGCCTACCTTCCTGTAGGGTTGCACAGTACAAAGATAATGTCTCTGAATAACGGCATCAAAATAGCACATCCATGCCAGCGGGGTGAAAGCTGAGACACTGCAGCTATGCTAACCATGAGGGATGTTAGCCTGCTGCATGGGCAACCACAACTTTCATCGCCTTCTGAAAGAGAGGTCACATCCAACAGCACTGATTTTAGTCCAGGCCATTACACCAACCCTCCCTAAATCTTGTGCCTAATTTGGGCCATTGCATGAGAGCTTAAACATATGTCCTTGGGCCTGGTAAACAAGCTCGCTAACCATGACCGTGGGGGTTAGAAGTGTGGCCTGCTAACCAGTTTACTAGAGCATCCTTTTGAGCAAGGGAACATTTCATACCACTTAACTTGGTGACCTTGTTTAGAGAGTGGGGGTGAATGAGAGAGAAAGTAAAAATGGGATGCAGTTGGGGGGGGGGGTGTACATCAAAGAATGATCAGGTCTGCAACCTTACCTCCTCTTTCCACCAGCCCTCATGAGAAAAGCCTAATAATGGCTATATATATATATATAGTTTTTTAATCTTATCTTCTCAAAATGCATGCATCTGTATTGTGGCTCAGGAGATACATTTTTTTTTTTAAGTTTGTGTGTGTGTGTGTGTGAATGCAGAGCATTGGAAGTGTGTGTGTGTGGTGGGGGGCGAGGGTTGGGGGCAGCATGTGAACTGTTAAATGAAAAAAAATAATCAATCTTATATCAAGAATGAAATGAACAAATGGGACACACACACACACACACACGCATGCATACACAGACTATACTTGGAGAATAATTACACAAGGGGACTCCACAGGGATGTGTGTGTGCGCAAATGGGAATTAGTCATTGAATATCAAAGCGAGAGAAAGACATACGTATGTGTGTACGTGCATGTGTGTGTGTGTATGGGGGTTATATTAATTAGAAGGAGGGCAAAAGAGTGTTTGGCGGGGGGGGGGTCTTCAGCACCAGGGTCATGCCTCTGAGGTGCCGCTGTAATGCCAGAGTGAATATGGGGCATTAGAGACAAGGGAGGGGGTGTACGTGGCAAGGGCATTGTCTTCACACACACACACACACACACACACACACACATGGACACACACACTCACACAAACACACACACACACACACACACACGCATGCACACACACACTCACACAAACATGGATGACCCCCCTGCAGTGAGGAGCTGATTGCTGATGCCCTTTATGCCATCTGCAGGCTGTGCCCTCCCCCCCAACACATTGTGTGGCTGATGTGCACACACACACATACACACACACACACGGAGCTACCCACAGACAACTGGTTGGGCTTAACCATCTGCGGGCCATTGGGCACTTTCAGACAAAATCACATGCCCACACACACACACACACACACACCATTTTCAAAAGGCACATAGAGTAAGGAGCAGTAAGGCACACACACACACACACACACACACACACTCACGCAGTGGATTTCTGAAGATGTCTTCCTACTGATGTGATGTGTCATAGAGAATAGAGAGAGGTGACAAAGGATGTGTGCATTGAACTGCACTTAGTTAGTGATGCATGGATCATTTGCCCTCACTCCTCTCTGGCTGACATCAAGACTCCTCTAGGAAGGGAGATCCTTGTGTGTGTGTGTGTGTGTGTGTGTGTGTGTGTGTGTGTGTGTGTGTGTGCGGTGAAATCTTCTTGAATGAAGCACTAAGACCATAAGGTGTTTATAGAGGTATATAAGGTGTGGTGTTTATTTCAGGTGCTTGTTTCTATATGTAGCCTATGCTCTTTCTCTTTCTCTCTCTCTCTCTCTCTGTATCTCTCTATCTGTATCTCTCTATCTGAGACTTGTCTTGAAGAGAAATCTGATTTCCTCAGAGCAATCTGAAAGACCTTAAAGAGCAACTTAGAAGTTGAAATTTGTTAGTGAATTTACACACAATGTTGCCCAGAAATGAATACAGAAACATTTAGGAATGACTTCATATATTTATAAAAAATTTTGAAAAAGTTCTAATTATAAGCAATTTTTAAGCAGTGCCAATATGTGTGCCATGTGTATGGTATTTGTCATTAAAGCAGTCGTCTCTGTCTTTCACTAGCTGTCCCTTGCTGGAGCATGGAGCATCAGGCACATCTGTCTCATCTACAGTCTCATCCTGTCATATGGTGGTGGTAGCGTAGCGGTTAAGGAACCTGGCTAGCATGGTAGTAGTCTGAAAATTGTGGGTTTGAATCTTGGCTGCCACCATTGTGCCCTTGAGCAAGGCACTTAACCCTAAGTTGCTCTAGGGGAGATTTGCCCTGATGTCACTAATATTTGACAAATGTAAGTTTGTTTTGGATAAAAGCGTCTGCTAAATGCATAAATGTAAATGTAAAATGCATAAAACATCACTAACATTCGCTACATCGTTAACATTCCATTACACTGAGGGACAAACAGGCACAAAAAAGGTCTACAAAAACTACAACTGACTTGCAAAGTAATGGCCAGAAATACGCTATGCAATCCTGTCATGTAGCCTACCAAACCACATAGGTGTTTGTGCTACGATGTACGTGATGCAAAGATAACTTAGCTGTCTATGGTTAATAGTCAAATTAGCTAGCCCACTGCTCCTTTCCAAAACACGGATGAGCCGTAGGCTAGAACTGGTATGTCAGAGGCAAAACTACAAATTGACCATCTGTTGTACTGTTTTGTGCCGGGGGACTTGTTGCTGGACATGAAATTGTCATTTAGCGATTAATAACATACCTAGCATAGTGTGGGCTACATTAGGTTTTTATTTGGACAGCTCTAGTTTAGACCATTTTGAATTAGGTAGCAGGTGATGCAATGGGATTCAGTTGCTTTCTTTTCCTTGTTTGTTATCCTACTGTTAGCTAACACAATCCTGTGGTAGTTACCAACACAAGTTTACATTAACGTAGTTGCCGGTATGTACTTATTAGCATTCAAATTTGTTGTCTTACTCACCATGCCCACTTCTCTCCTTAACCAAATTAATTTACTGGTGATGGACGTTAGTCTTCCAAATCGCTGTTTATTTGATGCCAAAGAGGCTCATAATTATTTGGCTTAAAAATGCATATGCCTTGCATTATTCCTTATGGGTATTACTGACCAACTTGGTTGGACTCCCTCAAGTGACATTGTGTTAAGCAAATTCTTTTTTAGAATGTGTTATAAAAAACAACTGAAAATACTAACAAAGTGTATCAATAATTGAAAATGGTTTTGAAGAAATTTGTCCTCTCTTTATTTCTCTACACATTAATGAAAAGTGTTTTTTAACCTTCAAGTTGCCCCTTAAGCACTCTTTGTTTAAGAGTCGTCATTCGATTGAAGCTGCGTCGTCATTGCTGACTGAAATATTCAAAATCGAATTTCAGAGTTTCAGATTTTTTTCAGAAGCCTTTAATGCATTTAACACTGACCTCCTGTCGGCAGTATCTGAAGCTGAGAACATTCCTCTTTGATTATTAACCCCACTTGTGATACCATTGAATGTCCATGACAGTCATAGATAATCTGAGGTAATCAACAGTAGCTGCGGCAGGGGCTGTTATGCATGTTTGGGTGATGGATTTGAAACATTGCAATCCTTTTCATTGTTGATACTGAATTCATACTGAATCAAACATGATTGATATTATCTTGACCAGCCTGTTCTATGGTGGCCATGGCAACACTTATGACATTAAAAAGCCAACAGTTCTTTTGTTAGGTTTGTACTCATAACTAAGTCCCAATCGCACCAGTCTCTATAGGTACCAGTCTGTAGGTTTGACCTGCTCAATCCCATTGTAACTGTATACTTTATGTCTGTCTTGTCTTCATGTCTGTTTCTCTGTTTTGATTTTTATCACTGATGATATTGTTTATATGTGCTCCCAGGGCTCCCTTGCAGCAGATATCTTAATATCTCAATGGGAAAATAAAAAACAAATAAAAAAATAAGAAATAAAAAAATGTAATTAAGCTGAAAAAATCCTAGCTTAAACTAGCAAGAATGGTAGAAGGGCACTGTTCGTTCTTTAGAGGTAATTTATTCAATGATCAGATCATTTATGGGGCTGCAAAGGTCTTTGATCATCCAAAGCAGACATATTTAACTCCTCTGCTAGTGACCCTTCACCTGCTTCTTGTAGCAGCTACAATTAAATTTCAATTTCTCAGTCTCGTCTGCAAGACAACCACAAGATAGGCACCAGTCAGTAGTAATTAAGTAAACCAATGAATAAAT
>PYXC01002464.1:2717500-2725000 GCA_015244755.2 Tenualosa ilisha | reverse complement strand
TTTTCCCCATTCCTTGTTTCTGTCCAAAAGTACCTTGTTGGCTTTAATGCATCTGTCTCCCTTTGGCCCTACTGAGACTGAGGTTAACTGCTGTTAACACGAGGGAAAGATAATGTCTTGCCTAGCCACACTCATAACCCATAATGCTTTGCTCCTCACAGGCAAAGATCCACACATGAACTGGATAGACACAGACACACATGGTGATGTAGTTAGGAGAACTAATGGTTTGGATGTGATTTTGTGACATCTTAGTGTAGTAACTAGATGATTGCATGGAACTGAATGTTATAAAAAATAAGAGCAAAGTGATGGGTATTTTCAAAGGAGTCACAGAGACGTGTGTTTATGCGTATGAGTGTGTTTGCGTGAGTATGTGTCTTGACCAGTAATTCACCATGGGCGTTTTCCAAAGAAAACACGTAGTGCTTTGTGGTCTTATTACTGTAACTGTTTATTTGAGGTGATGATACAAGGGGCAACTTTTTGAGCAATGTTTCTGGGTAATCACATGACCAACTCTAGGTCAGGAACATGGATAATTAGCCTTGCAAGTGTCCTTTGAACAGTTCCCAAACAAGATATACAAAAAAGACAGCATTTAAGTTCTTTTTTGTTTCTTTTGACATATTTTATGACAAGTGACACATTAGACAATTGAAGGTAGCCGGTGGTAGTGTAGTGGTTGAGGACCCTGGCTAACGTGCAAGTAGCTGTAGTAGCACAAGAAGTTGTGGGTTCGAATCCCGGCTGCCACAGTTGTGCCCTTGAGCAAGACACTTAACCCTAAGTTGCTCTAGGGGAGACTGGCCCTGAACACTTGATAGTTGATGAGTTGTAAGTCGCTTTGGATAAAGGCGTCTGCTAAATGCATAAATGTAAAGGTAGTGAGGCATCTCTGTTGGACCCAGTGTATCCTCTTTACGGTGCCTCCATCCAATGCTAATGGTCATTTAATGCTCTGTATCTATGATGAGGAGGTGGTGGCAGTGGAATAACCAGAGGTGGCCAGTGACTCACTTAAATGTGTGCAAACCAGTGAATGGGGACTTGTTCTTGTAAAACACATGAAGAGCATCCCACAATTACATTCATGGGGCACTGTGAGAGGCCCCAGCAGCCAGCTCCCGAGAAGGGATGTGGATTGAGAAATGGAGGTGGTAAGGATTCACAGGAGAGGTGTTGCTGGTCCAAAAGTGAAGGGTATTTATTTCCCAAAGCCACACTAATAAGCAAAAACACTTGCACCTAACAAAATAAACCAAAATTCAGTTTCCATCAACACAGAATTAGTTACCAAGCAGTAGAAATGGCGCACTGCACTTACTCTACCTCTTCACCAGGAGAGTAACAGGTCACCCAGCTGAACCCCCAGAGGCACTGAACTACCCCCCATTATATGCACTGCCGCATTAGTGCAAATTGGCCATGAATTGGGACACCTAGATCATACCAATGAGCCAGGGATACAGAACATACAAAGTTGACAAAAGTACAAGCTGGAATCATTATATCATTTCTAATGTTAACAGTACTCAGTGAATTATTAACAAAGCATAAGTCGAAAATACATAGAAATATTGTGGCTTTGCAAAGTAAATTATAAAATACAATACGAACATAATGAACACCCCTGCGTGAGAATGGCAGGAATTAGGGTGTCCCCACCCCTGCAGAATAACATAAAGACTGTCTCATTGCGGCGCGGGCTTCCGCAAAGGGATGGCTTCAGAGGTGTTGGAGGACCAGGAAGAATTGTGAGTTAATGCGTTAATGAGTTTTATGGGAAACATACAGAGTTAGCAAATGACAAATGAAAGTTTGGTCGTTGGGTACCACACTGCTTATTGTTATTATTGATGTTGTGTAACCAAGGATTAAGGAATGAGGGATTAATTTATAAGATCGCGGCAGGACAACAAAGGACTATGAACAAACGCCAAACTGGCGGCAAACCCCCCTTCAACACCCAACAGTGCCCCACATTACATCTATAAAACACAAAAATATACATTGACATTGTTCCCCGAAGCGGCGCACATAACCGCATCTATATGCGTGCATGAATCAGGAACAAACACAAAGTCTCTCTCGCCCTCTTTCCTACCGGCGCTTGCGGAACAGTGCACGCAGTTCAAATTAAACGGTGAGAAGGGAAGAGTTCAACTTCTCACAGGCACACACACACACACACACTTACATAGACACACACACACACACACACACACACACAAGAATGGAGAGCTAGCAGATTGTGAGAAGGTGAAGAATATTATCAAAAGGTTGTGTGCCTAGCTTGACATTGCGTATCCTACCTTTAAGGCTTTCACTTCATCTCTCAGGTGGAAGGTGTGAGGGCAATGGGAGTATGGTGGCTCAAGTCAAGCCCAAGACCCAGTGATGTTACACCACCATTAAATGTATCCAAACACTTTTATCCAAAGAGACCAAATTAAAGTTTTTTTTTTTTTTTAAAAGTCTAACAAAAGCTAGCTTTATTTAAAAATAATTATAAATAAATAAATGAATGAGTGATTTGTAACAACAACAACAACAATAATAATAATAATAATAATAAATGTAGTAAATGTAGTAAATGTATTCCCTAGTTCAATAAAATAAGCAAGATTTCTAAGTTCATACTTTGATGGGTCAGCTCAATGCTTCCATAAGCCATATGATAGCTATAGTTTTTGAACAAGACCCTTTGCTTATTGCCAGAGTTTACACTTATTGTAAACAGTCATTGAAATTAGGACCCGAAGCCTCTAGCCATTGAGTCATAGCAGGGGAAAAAGAAGGAAGGACTGAGAGAGAAAGAAGGATGGACTGAGAGAGAAGGACAGCAGGAGAAAGATAGAAAGAAAACGAGAAAAGTGGGGAGAGGGGGATGAGAGTTAGAATGGGAGAAAGAGAGGGATGAGGGAGGCGTGGATTAAGAAGGAGGGGAACAGACACAGAATGCCTCCTGGTACAATGGTGAAATGTGGGAGTGTTTGAAAACATCTAAGTCTTAGAGAAAAAAAGAGAGAGAGAGAGAGAGAGAGATCCTGATGGCCTTGAGCAACTCTCTTCTATATCTCTTTCTCTTTGTTTCTCTCCCTCTATCGTTCTGTCTCTTCAATCTCAGTCTCTTTCAATATGTCTTTTTGTATGCTTTTTTTTTTAATTACCCTTTCCAAATATCTATAAAACCAACTTGCAAGGTAAAATAAATGGCGGAGTATTCTTTCTTCTCGAAAACAGATTCAATTCTAAACTCTCGCTTTCTCTTACTTTTTCCGCGGTGGCCATCTCTCCACAATGGCCTTTCTGTGATTGCAGACGTCCGTTTCAGTGGCCTTCTGTTTATGAAGCATTTGTTGCACGTCTCCATGGAGACTCTCTTGAGTAGTGAAGGCCATTGCCATTACTTTCATCTGCTCATTATGCGGTAGTTTGGTTGTATGCATGCAGAATGTATAGATGATATATATTAATGCATTCATTTACTATTGATTATTATATTGGGATTAACATTGAATTGCTTTGTGTTTCGTACCACTCTTGGGATTTGTGTTTCTGACACTGTCTATGTGTGTGTGTGTGTGTGTGTGTGTGTGTGCGCGTGTTCTTCCATCCTCAGACTTCTCTCCTCTCCTCCTCTGTTCACTTTTTCTTTTCTAGTTGTTTTTTCCTCTCCTCTCTTCTCTTTCCTCCTTTCCTCTGTAATTCCATGGGTCGTAGACAACAGGTACACTCAACGGTTTTGTTTTCTGTCTGGTTCTCCTCACACACCCAGTTGTCTTCCTGGAAAGATTTGCATCTCAAGTGATGCTTTCCATTTAAGGTCATTTTAATTACTCAGGGGTTGCAGCTGATGAAGCATGAAGACAGATATAGAAACCTGTGTGTCCTTTTCATTAGTTTCACATTCAATTTACGATCATTACATTCATTGGACTTACAGGCATTACTATAGCATTACACACACACACACACATACACACACACACACCCACACACACACAAATGTAGGCATGTGCACACATGAATTTTCACACATACACATACACACACACACACACACACGCACACGCACACGCACACGCACACACACACACACACACACTTGCTCTCTTGTAGATGTCTGCCTGACAGAAACCAGATATAAAATGAAAGGACCCGCTTTTAAATTCTTTTCCAAATATGTCACATTGCTCTCTCCCTCCATCTTGTTGCCTCTCTTCCTCCTCTTATCTTTCCATCCATTTTTCCACACACACACACACACACACACACACACACCTTTTTTTGTTCGCCACCCCGTCCCAGCGTCCCAGTAACTCTTATCCACCCTCTGGCCATTTAGCGCTCTTGCTATTTGTGTTTGTGCATGTGTGTGTGTGTGTGTGTGTGCTTGTTTATATATGTATATGTCTGTATTTATGTGGTTTTGAATTTGTATATCTGTGTGTGTGTGTGTGTGTGTCTACTACTGTTACTTTTTAAATTCTGTCTGTTCTTAAAGTCTGGTGTGTGTGTGTGAGAGAGAGAGAGAGATAGAGAGAGAGAGAGAGAGAGAGAGAGAGAGTGAGAGTGTGTGTGTGTCCAGGACAGAGCTCTCTATCCTCGGGGATATATTGGGCCGTGTGCTCGCCCTGCTAGGCCCTCTGAGACGATCACAGAGAAGCTGCTCCATTTTAAGAGCTCAGACCCGGAGCTCTTCAAACCTCCCGCTGCCCTCTCTATCACCAACCTGCCCACCTCCCCTGCACTGTCTCTCAGTAGGCTATACCCCCCTACCATAACTATTACAGATCGGCCCCATTGGGTCTCACCATAATGCAGTACACTGGGCGGTGGTGGCGTAGTGGTTAGTAGACTGCTACCATTGTGCCCTTGAGCAAGGCACTTAGCCCTCAACTGCTCTAAGGGAGACTGGCCTGATGCAACTGACAAATATATAAGTCGCTGTGGATAAAAGCGTCTGCTAAATGCATAAATGTCAATGTAATCTCCTTCATGGCCAGTTTCCCACAATAACAATGGTGGAGCTGCCCAGTTGCCCGTCTATCTTTCAGTTTACTCCACTGCACCATAGGGCTGCTTGATCATGACAAAAATCAAAATCAGGATTTTTTTTGGTTAATATTGAGATCAAGATAATTTAGTATGATCTCTTAATCTAATTATATATTTTTTTTAAGAACCATCCATTGCCAAAAATGTCAAGAAATTGTGCTGAAAAAGAAATTTGTAAAAGCAAATGTAAAAAAACTAAATGTTTATACAAACAGTTATTACCGTACAGCCACTGAGTGCAGTGGTTTTATAACACAAAGCAAAAGAAGAGCATCACTATAAAACAGAGTAATCTCAAATATCTCAATTATTTTGTGGTTTTCATAATCATTGAAATGAGATGTTTTTTCCTTTTAAATGCACAGCCCCACTTTTTTTTCTTTTAAATGCACAGCCCTACTGAACCACCATATCACCTTATCCTAGAAGTTTGCCCAGTTGCTCCCCCCATCTGTCTGAAATGAGCCCTCAACCTCACCACCGTCTCCATTACGAAGCGGCCCAGTTCCCTGTGCCTCTCGTAGGGTGACTGACATGTCCTGTATGTAGGGGAATTGGTTTCATTGGGTTTGCAGTTAAGAGAGAGATCACAGCTTGCTGTCCAGGCTCATACTCAATGCATCATCCTGACATGTCGCCCCTGCACCTGTGTACCAATCCTCAGAGGTGTGTGTGTGTGTGTGTGTGTGTGTGTGTGTGTGTGTGTGTGTGTGTGTATGCATTGTTGTATGTTTCTCTGTGTTTATATGTCAGAGAGATAGAGAGGGTGCGAGTGAAGAGAAATACAGAAAGTGTGTGAGAGAGTGGATGTGTGTGTGTGTGTGCGTGTGTGTGTGTGTGTGTGTGTGTGTGTGTGTGTGTGAGAGAGAGAGAGAAGAGACTTGCTTACTCAGCCCTCAAAGAAGGGGTTCAGTTGATCTACAGAAGGGGCTCAGTTGATCCAGCTATTGCACTAGTATGTGTGTATGAGAGTTTGTGTGTGTGCATCATATAAGAGCATGCGTACACATCCGTGTGCGTGTGTGTGTGTGTGTGTGTGTGTGTGTGTGTGTATGCTGCGAAGCAGAGATAGGGCTCTATCTTAATGGCTTCTGCTGCTGCCACTCAACCATCAGAGGACACATCCCCCCCCCCTGGAACCCTGCCGATAAACATTCACATCACAGAGCCATCAGTCACTGCATCTCTCTATAACACACGCAAACACACACACACACACACACACACACACACACACACACACACACACACACACACACACACACACAGGAACAAACATACACAGTCTCAGATGCTCATGCATGCACACAGGTGGTGTTATACACACGTAAATGCATGCACACAAACACACACACACACACACGCACACACACACACACACACACACACAGTGAGAGAGAGATTCCTACACCCATTGGAAATATCACACAGTCATCCGAGGGCTTTCCATATAACCACCCACATATACAAACACACAGCACACACACACACACACACTCATATTCAGGTCAGTTCACCATGACACACACACACACACACACACACACAGAAAGACGTACGCACATTCTCATATGTACGGGGAACAGGAAACAGATGAAACTTGAGGTGAAATTAAATGTGTGTGTGTGTGTGTGTGCATGTGAGAGAGAGAGAGAGACTGTGTGTGTGTGTGTGTGTGTGTGTGTGTGTGTGTGTGTGTGTGTGTGTGTGTGTGTGTGCATGTGTGTGTGTGTGCGTGTGTGTGTGTGTGTGTGTGTGCATGTGAGAGAGAGTGAGACAGTGTGTGTGTGTGCATGTGAGAGAGAGAAAGAGAGACTGTGTGTGTGTGTGTGTGTGTGTGTGTGTGTGTGTGTGTGTGTGTGTGTGTGTGATTTGGCCTTGTGAACAGATTGACAGGAGACACGGGCAGGCAGTAGGAGGAGGTGAGAGATGACAAACAGCGGAGAAAGGGACAGAGAGCTGATAGCGGAGGAGAGGAAAGAGAGAACATGTGATGAGAGAAGTGAAAGAGAGAAAGAGAAACAGAGGATGAAAAGAGAAACAGAGGATGAAAAGGGCGGAAGGAGAAAGTGAGTCTTCACCAACAGCTGCATTCCATGCCATGTCAGCACCAATATCTTCAGACACTGAACTCAACTTCAAACATACTCATGGAAATTCAGCACGAGAGATAAAGCTCTGGTGTAGACCATGTTTGTTGTGTGTGTGTGTGTGTGTCTGTGAGTGTGGGTTAGTGTGTGTTAGTGTGTGTACTGGATCAATTCTTTTAGTGTATATGGAATAACGTCACAAGTCTCTACTCACCTTAGTATCTCTCTCTCTCTTTCTCTAAGAGGGTAGGAACAGAGGACAAAGGGCAGAGGGGGAGGTGAAAAAGTGTGTGTGTGTGTGTGAGTGTGTGTGTGTGTGTGTGTTACGGTGACTAGAGGGGAAGGG
>PYXC01002464.1:2705000-2712500 GCA_015244755.2 Tenualosa ilisha | reverse complement strand
GCCAGCCTGGCAGAGAGCGTGAGTGTAAGAGACACAGAGAAGGAGAGAGAGAGAGAGAGAGAGAGAGAGAGAGAGAGACATTTTTTTTTCTGCGCCTCGTCTCACCTTTAGCAGTCTGTGATGTGTCTTTAAATGACAAATTAAACACTGGTCTCTTCAACTACATGAGTGTTTACCATTTAGAGAACATCTTAAGCTGTTTTGCTTTATTTCTGTCATTATTGCCACTCTAGATTACCAGTTGGTAAAAAAAAAACCAACAGCTTTTCTAATTATTTCCCCCGTTTATTTACGGATTTATTTGTTTTGATCCTGTTGTTTGTAAAAGACAGATGTCTTACCCAGGCCTTGTGTGTTGTGTATGTGTGTGTGTGTGTGTGTGTGTGTGTGTATGTGTGTGACCCCCCTGTCAGACCTCATGAGTGTTACGAGGTGAAAAATGAAATCACCTCCTCTGACATGTCAACAGAAGTGGCTTGCGCCGTAGTGGCTAATGCCCTATAAGAAAGATTACTTCATAATACCCCCGTTTTAATGCAAGCTTTTTTTTGCCTCCCTCTCTCTCTATCTATCTCCCTCTCTCTCTCTCTCGCTCTCTCTCTCTCGCTCTCTCTTTATTCCATTTACTGCATTAAAGTATGCTACTGTTTTGCCAGATGAAACTAATCTTTTGTTCAGAGATCAACTCTCTGCTTTTTATCCCTGAATTAAGAACACATTTATGTGTCATAAAAAAATGCGTTAATAATGACTCATCCTATAAAAGTGGAGATGGAGAGAGAGAGAGAGAGAGAGAGAGAGAGAGAGAAAAGATAACAACTGCTATGAGGAATTAAAAAAATTATGGGATTACACCAAAAAGCAGAGTGTATGGTGAAAAAGTGGGGGATTACAATGACTTAGGCCAAAGCGTGGTTAAAAGTCTGCTTTCCAGTAATGCATTCTATCAGTGCTTAAAGTGTGCCGGAGTGCCCGCGAAATGCATTGGTGTGTCTGTGTGTGTGTGCCTCTGTTTAAGCACTACTTGGGTGTGGATGTGTGTTCGTGAGTGTATGTGTGACTATGTGTGTGTGTGTGTGTGTGTGTGTGTGTGCGCGCTAGACTCTGGTGTTTAGAACGCACAGCAGTGCAGGTCCCCTCAGCTCAGGGAGGAAAGAGACAGAGAACGAGTGCATGTGAGTGGCCACTGTGTGTGTCTGCGTGAGTGTGTGTTTGTACGTGTAAGCGCGAAATTCCTCTCGATGCTCTCGTTCATGACCGCGTCGCCGTAAGTCTTTTTTCTCTCTTTTCTCCTCTCTTCTTAACTTACAGTCTCACTCACAGTTATTTGTTTTACTTCTGGAGTAGCTTTGGTTAGATGTTAAAAGGTAGAAAATGTGTGTGTGTGTGTGCGAGCGCTCGCGCGTGTGTTTGTGTGTGTGTATGATTTGGGGACAGACAGGGAAAGTGCTGAGAGAGGATTGTGGGGTAATGATAATGTTTAGAGAGGAGAGCCAAACGTTTCCTGAGGCCAGGCAAATGTGTGTGTGTTTTATGGACAGCAGGGAAGGGAAATGACACACAGACATACACACAACTACTGTCTCTCCCTCTCTCTCTCTCTGACACACACACACATTCGCGCAACATTTCTAGTTTCCAACTAGAAATATTTGTTATGTTATATGTGTCTAAAATTGTTGCCCAGACATGGATTGAGTGGTGAGATTACTGTAAAATGCTCTTGATGTTGATATTTGATGCGGTAAGTGTTTAGAATAATGTAGGTGCTGATTTTCAAGTTGTTCATTGTTTTAATCGTCATCATTTGAGGAAAATGTGTTTTTATTCGTGAAATTTAAGATTTTGTTATTTTAAATATGATTGTCAGTAATATTCCATTCCTGTTATTGGAACAATTTATCGGTATCCTTGTAAAGTAAGCTATTTTGTCTCTTGTTTTATATTGGTTTAGAATTAAATGAATTGTCACTGTTGTGGGTATTGTAAAGACATGACAAAAAATAGTTTTATCTTGGAAATACATGGATTTTTATGTATTACGGGTTATTAAGAATTTTAAGTAAAAAGAGTTTTGTTATGAGGGAAAATGAGGATTATGCTTCTGGTAGGAATGTAGCTCCTGAGTGAAGGCAAACGGAGGTGTGTGTGTGTGTGTGTGTGTGTGTGTGTATACGCGGGTGTGTCTGTGCCTGTGTGTGTGTTTGTGTGTGTGTGAGACTGATGGGGTTTGTCCAGCATGTGGACAGCACGGGGACCTGGGGCCTTCTGTGGTCAAACTGATACATTCCTCGGGAGCGACCAGAGGAAGAGTGTGAGAATGAGGCTTTAACACTTAGCCATTTGTCTCGTCCTCCTCCACTTCACACACTCACACTCTTTCACTCTCTCTCTCTCTCTCTCTCTCCCTCTCTATCTCTGTCTGACTTTTCTCCCTCATGGCCTCTTTATCTTTCTTACTCTTCATTACCACCCACTTGGTCCCATCCTCTCTCTCTCTCTCTGTTTCTCTTTTCCCCTCTTTATTGGGGTTTCGTGTCTTCTGATATTTTATGTTGGTCTTTATGTTGCTGTCCAGAGAGGTTTGAAACGTAATTGATGTAGCATGTTTTAATTTTCAATCAAGCCGTCGTAGATGTTTTGGAGAGGCAGTGTGCACTTTTATATTTTTGTAATGTGAAATAAATATGTAAACATGACAGATTGTAAATTTGAAACATTTACTAACATTAAGAAATTGTCTGGGTTTTACTCACTCAGTAGCAATATCCATTGACCATGTTAATTAGATGGCTGTGATGTTAACAATGCAGGGCACAGTGTATGTGTGTGTGTGTGTGTGTCCCTGTGTGTGTGTGTTAGTGAGAGTGTGTTAAAAGCAGCGTGGCTCTTTCAGACAACCCTGGTGGATAACGTCACTGTGTTCACTCTTCGTGGTTGGAACACTGATGATGGGGACCCAAGCGCTTTAGTCCCCGCTGTGTCCTCTCTCTCTCTCTCGCTCTCTCTCTTGCTTTCTTTCTCCCTCTCTCCCAGAGAGTTTCTCTCTCCCAGTCATTCTCTCTCTCGGTCTCTCTTTTGCTCTCGCGCTTATTCACTGGGACCTTTCAGAGTAGACTGGCCCATTGTCTGGGCCATATTGTGAGTCTTCACGGCGGCTTGATAACCGTGTCTCCACGCAGAGGGAGAGAGAAAGAGGGAGGGAGCGCAGAGAACAGAAGAATACCAGAACAGAATGCTTAAGTGCTCCCTCCCTCCCTCTTCCCCCTCTTTCTCCTCTTCTCCACCCCTCCTCCTTCTCCTCTCTTCTTCTTCTTCTTCTTGTCGTCCCAAACCCCACATGCCACCCCCACACACACACACACACCCCACCCCTTCAAGACCTCCCTGGTGTGGTCAGCTGACTGCAGTGACGGCCAATGTGAGGGGTGGGAGAGGGAGAGGGAGTGGGTGTTTGGGGAGGGGGTTGTATTTTGGTTGTTTTGGAGGTTAAAGAGCAAAGGGGTAGGGGGGGATCAGCACTGGGAGTTAACACAGGCTTTTTCCCATAAACATCCGCAATGCTAGAGGGAAGACAGAGAGAGAGAGAGAAAGAGAGAGAGAGAGAGAGAGAAAGAGAGACAGAGAGAGAGAGAGAGAAAGAGAGAGAAGGGAAAAAAATGAGCTAAACTGTGACAAAGAATGAAGACAGAAGGTGTGAGGAAGAAGAGGACAGGAAGAGAGGGATAGAGAGACAGAGGGGTGAAGGGAGAGAAGTACTAATAAGCGGAGAAGTCATATGACAAAAGGTCAGGGGTGGAGGGGAAAAGGTCAGGGCAGAGCGTTGCATCTTAGGCCGGTAGGGAAATAAAAATGGATGATCGCTCTTGTGGAGCTGCCTAAATGACTCCTGTTATCCATCAGAGGTCTTTGATTACGTCTGTGTGTGTGTGTGTGTGTGTGTTTGTCCATGCGCCTCTGAGTGTGAACGTGTATGTGTGTGTGTGTGTGTGTGTCTGTGCGTGTGTGTGTATCTTCCTGTCTCCTGACCACACAATGGCACCACTGTTTCCCAGGTAGAGACGGACAGAGAGCAGAGAGCAGAGCTCGCTGGCCTGGAAAGAGAGCCAAGGAAGGGCTCAGGGATGAAGGGAAAGAGTCAGATAGACAAACAGAGCAGTCATACGTTAGGGATGCATTTCTTTTCTGTCCTTCTGTCTTTCTTACTTTCTTTCTTTCTTTTCTTTATTTATTTAAAACTTATTCACCTCTCCTTCACCACTACCATGCAGCCCTTCATCTTCATGGTGTTTTCCATCAGTTAGTTAGTTAGTGTGTCTGGTTGTTTGTGTATGGTACTGACACATACTGTGAGTTACAGAGAGATGAGCTGCCAGTACGTCAGTAGTGAGTGGTAGTCGTTAGTAGTGGATCTGTTTCTGTGTAAGGTCTCTGTTTGTCTTGCGGTGGATTACATTTCATGAAAATATTTACTTGCTAAAAACAAAATGAATAAATGTGTCTGTGTAGCCTCTATTCTGTGTTGAAAGGCAGTGAGTGCTTTAGTAGTGTTTTTGTGTGTGTGTGTGTGTGTTTGGGAGGGGGAATGTGACTATTAGTGTTAGTGTGAGTGTTTTAGAGTTAGCGTGAGTGCTTGTCAGTGTGTGTGTGTGTGTGTGTGTGTGTGTGTGTGTGTGTGTGTGTGTGTGCATTTAGGGAAGTCACACCTGGCAGGTACGTGTCCCTCTCTGGCTGGCGTCTCAGTGGGTGGGTGCGGGGGCAGGGGATGGAGAGGTTTGGGCTGTTTACCGAGCGGCCAAATGGCAGCGTTTGTAATGGCCCACTGGACAAATGGAGTCCTAAACACTGCGTCACAATGGAAACGCCACACTCGTCTGTCAATAAACATCACTCCTCTACCAACACACCACACGCACACACACACACACACACACACACACACTCACACACACACACACGCATCATATTGCTTTCCTGCTTGTCTGCACAGGCTTCACACTCAAGGCAAGGAGAGATAGAGAGAGAGAGAAAGAGAGAGAGAGAGAGAGAGAGAGGAAGAGTAAAATAAATAGCTAGGAAAATAAATAAAGGATGAACAAAAGAGGAAAAATGAAGAAAAGAAAGAGAGATAAATGCTTTAGAGGAAGTTGATGTTTGTTGACTTTTTTTAAAAATTCTAGAATAAGCTAGTTAATAATTCTCTCTCACACACACACACTTTCTGTCTCTCTATCACTCTCTCACTCTCTCTCACCCTCACTCTCTCTCTCACACTCTCTCTCACTCTCTCTCTCTCTCACTCTCACTCTCTCTCTCTCTCTCTCTCTCACACACACACACACACACACACACACACACTCTCTCTCTCATTCTCTGGCTTTTGGCATGACTAGTGTGCCCTCTTGCTCTTAGTCTCCTCCCCTCCTCCTCTGTAGTGCCACATGGAAGCTCTCCAAGGTAAAATGTCACAGAAAATAACAGTGCAGTGATTCAGGGGCAACAAACAAATAAATAAATAAACAAATAAAAAAAAACAAATTGAGGGCGGGAGAGGTGACAGAAGCTGCAGTGTGTTAAGGTATGAGGTAACACTGGTCTTGAAAGCACGCGGGCCTCACCTCAGGGTTCTAACCCTCTGCCCCCTGCCCAATGGCTCTGTGTGTGTGTGTGTCCGTGTATGTGTGTGTGTGTGTTTGTGTGTTTGTGTGTTTTTGTGTGTGTGTGTGTGTGTGTGTGTGTTTGTGTCTCTGTCTGTGTGTGCGTGTGTGCAGATGCTAATGGATGACGCTGACACTAGATGCTGCGTGTCTTTTAAGAGACAGGACAGGAAACCACTGGCCCTTTTAGCCTTGGAGTCAGAGGCAAATAAAAACAGAGGCAGCTTTGTGTGTGTGTGTGTGCGCGTGTGTCAGACAGAGAGTGAGGGGGGGGTGTGAGAGGGGAGGGGAAGAGGGAGAGACAGAGAGTGAGAGAGAGTAAAGAGAGTGTTTGTGTAAGGGAATGAGGAGAAAAGACAGAGAATTGAGCAAATATCCTAACAAGACGAAGGATGGTAAAGATAGCCCTTTATATATCACTACTTAAATACTGATGAAAAGCTAGTCCACCTTTGGTGCAGCAAACATGCCGCGTCCGGCCCAAGTGCGGCCCGGATGTCAGCCGAGTCAGAGCCAGAGGCAGAAAGGCACAGGGAGATGTTAGCTTAAGTGGTCGAACTCTAGCGTGGAGTAGCAGAGATGAGAGCCCTTCACTCAGGGGAACGAGAGAATGATTGACCAGATGCCAGCAGAGGAGGGTTAACAAGGGATGCTGCACCAAACTGGGTAGGGGAAATATATGACCAATTCTACTTGGTTCGGTTTAGATATAGAAATTATATTAAAAAAATTGTTGTGTATGCATGATATAGCTGGGGGGAAAAAGTCATTTTGTCATCATAAATATAATATTTGTGTGTGTGTGTTTGAATATATACAGCAAAGTTCGGTTGCACATAACCCACACTTTCACAAAACTCTACATCACTGAAAAGCTCTTGTTTTAATCTGAATTTGACACAGTCACAGACAGAAAGACCAAAAGAATGAAAGGACGGAGTGAGAGATAAACAGAGAGAGAGAGAGAGGGAAGGAGAAAGAGGACTTGTCCGTCTCTCCCATAGTCTCTGTGTTCCCACTGATGCCGGGCTGAGTCTATATATAGACGTGAGGCAATATCCTTAAGAGACGCGAAGACAGAGAGGGAGTTGAGCTCCGCACACAAACACACAATTGTGCAAAAGAGGACGCCTAGCTGCCCTATCTGACATCCATCGTCCCTGGGGTGTGAGACAGAAAGAGGGAGGGAGAGAGGGGGATAGAGAGGGAGGGAGGGAGAGAGAGAGAGAGAGAGAGAGGCAGAGGAAAAGAAAATAGAAAAGAGGGCCCTGGCAGTTCAGTGCCAAGGGAAAACTCTCCTACCCTACTCACTGCCTCCTAGGAGTTTTTGCATGTGCAAGAACACACACACACGCGCGCGCACACACACACACACACACACACACACACTCACACATACTCAGACACACCCACAGTTTATCAGAGAGGGACATTCCTTCCAAAAAAGTAAGAAATGTGCTTTGACGACAGACATATTATTTGGTATCCATAGAAACATGTGACATCATATTTTTAATAAAAAATCCTGACCTTCAAGAGGCAGGGTAACTCTCTGATGACATCAGCATCTCCCAACCAATTGCCGCATCAGAAAGTCATACAGTAAATGCTTTATGTTTGTTTGTTTGTGTGTATGTGTGCATATGTGTGTGTGTGTGTGTTTGTTTGTATGTGTCCATGCTTGTGATGAGCTGTGATTGTGTCTCAGAGCCATCTCTGAGGGGCCACTGTGTAATGTGGACTGACATGAGGAAGCAAGTCACATCCTGTTCAACATCACCCCTCATTAACACACACACACACACACACACACACACACACACACACACACACACACACACAC
>PYXC01002464.1:2695000-2697500 GCA_015244755.2 Tenualosa ilisha | reverse complement strand
TTTTCATCTCTCGGATGTTGCAGTCTGTCCTAATAGGGATTTTATGATGTTTGTTTATGGTTCCTGGCTCTGTGCTTGATCACATTGTTATTCACTAGAATTCCAAGTTTCTGAATAGACAAACTGATTTAACTGATGAACGTTTTAACAGCTCGGTGCTTTGACAAGTAACACAAAAGCTAACCTAAAAATAACAATAACCCAGCCAATAATGATGATGATGATGATGATGATGGTTATAACTATTATTATTATTATTGTTATTATTATTAGACATTCCTGTCGCTGTAGATTTGGCGGGTTTAGATGTGGGCGGGAGGGGTTTAGTCATGATGTGGGGTGACTATTTGATGTGGATCATTAATCCGCAGCCATCTCGCGGATGCGCGGATTTTGAGGTTTGCGCTGGCAGCATGGGTGAGATGTGGAGTTTGCGCGGCTTTAGTGCCCAATCCGCCTCGCGCTGACTGGCAGCAGAGTTGAGTGAGGGAGAGATTTACACGCGAGGACTCGGAAGGGGCTTTGTCACGGCAATTGTATAAAGTGATATGGAGTGTAAATCGACTCTCGGTGTCCCTGGGTAGCGCGCTGGTTTACAGGCGCGAGCGAGGGGAGATTACGGCTTTATCTTGTCATACTAAATTAACACGGCGGGCGCACACTTCGCCGCCACTGACCTCTTCATCCCCACACGCTGCCGAGTCCGAGTTGAAAGGGAGGGAGTGTGTGTCCCCGCCAGTCCCTCTCTCTCTCTTAATGTGTGCAAAGGGAGGGGAAGACGGTGAAAACTCCTGCCTTTTTCCTGCAGTCCCACTGGGTTTTCTTTTTAACAGTGAATAACGTACCGAAGTCTTCACTAAAACACAGAAGGTGGTAAAGCCTTTGCATGCAGGTGATAATAGCGAGGTTGTAATTAATGCCGTTTTGTTCGTCTAATGAGCTCCGCGCTCCAGATATGTATCCACCCGCCTTATATTTCTGGTCCAACTTAGGGTGCGTTCACTCACTGCGCTGTTGCGTTCATCCTCACGGCGGCCAAATTCCCCTGTAAATCCCTCATGTGGTGCTCTACTTGTACACAGTGCTGGTACCTCGTCTCGCCTGCCAGTGTTTTTTGTAATAGAAAACATGCTCAAGTTTGTCTGTCGCGCTATATTTGACACTAGAAAAAAATGCGATAAAAAAAAAAGAGTTGATTTCTTAAAGGGGTATTACTGCAGGAAAACGCTTGAGAAATATTTATTGCAGCTGAATGCTTATAACTTTTATACTCACGGTCTGTAAAATAGCCAGATGGGTTACTGTGAAAATAATAGAGCAGTTTTATGGTTACAATCATTTTCAGTATGTTTTCGCAAACAGTTAGGCTAATATAGTACACAAAGCAATGTGAAATATTCACCTTAGGCTATAGCATTTATGAATTTGTAATATAGTTGTGATATAATTAAAGCAAATTATTAAGTACTTACATTTGCATCATATTCCATTTAACCCAAATTTAGTTTTGAATTGAATATCCACTAACAAATCAAAGCAACCAGCTGTTTCCCTAAGTGAGTACCAAACAAGTTCATTGTTCATACTGGCAAGGCAGAGATGGTTCTGGTTCTGCTGAAATTCCATGTGAAGAGGAGTGGGAGTACATGGGGGAAGTCCCTGTAGGGCTCTGAATGTGTGTGTGTGTGTTTGTGTTTGTGTGTGTGTGTGTGTTTATTTGTTTGTTTATGACAATCTTTGCCCTTAGCATTGGCATTGTTTGAGAAACGAGAGCATGGCAAGACAAGAGAAATTCTCAGCATGTGTGTTTGCTAAGACGGCATCACCTGAAGTTCAATCTGAACTATGTTTTTAATCCACTGTCTCTCAGAAGGGAGAGAGAGAGCAGGTGGGATATTTAAGAGTGTGTTTCAAACCAACCTCCTCTAAGGTATGCAGATTGTAACAGAAGGATATTGAGAAAACTGCAAGAAACAAAAGAAGACTGTGATAGAGCAGAGTCCAGAGAGCGAGCGAGCGAGAGAGAAAGCAAGATAGAGAGAGCAAGAAAGAGGGAGAGAGAGTGCAAGAAGAAAAGGAGAGAGAAAGGGAAGACATCTGTGCTGGCAAAGAGGTAAGGCAAAGAGGCAGCAGGAGAAAAAAGAGGCAGCGTTTATGTTTTTTTGGCAAGTGCTAAGTGTGCTTAAATCGGAGGCCTGTCACAGTCGAGCTTAGGGAGACAAAAGTTGTTTAATTCGGCAGCAGTAAAAGGATCAGCACAGTGAAAACGAGAGAGAGAGAGAGAGAAGGAGGGAGAGAGAAAGAGAGAGAGGCACCATGCTCACTTTGTTACACTCGTTTGCAGCAGAATTGACATCTGCAACGAGGGGGGAAAAAAAGAGAGGAGAAAAAAAATGCTAAGCTGAACCACCCACATCATCATCAATGGTACATCCAATGCATAAAAATACCCAAGATTCACACTCTCGCAGACATGGTTCTCCACACACACACACACACA
>PYXC01002464.1:2687500-2690000 GCA_015244755.2 Tenualosa ilisha | reverse complement strand
TTGTGCAAAGAAAACATGTGTTTTAGTGATGTACTGTGAGAAATTAATTGGGGTTTATAGTGTGTGTTTTATAACCCCCCCCCCCCCACTCCCACCCCCATCTTTCTCTATCTTCTTCTCCTCCTCTCTCTCTCTCTCTCTCTTCTCCTCCTTCTCCCTCTCCTCCTTCAGGACCATGATGGCAGTAAGGGGCTGGCCCTGAGCCCGTACCCAGCCCACAGTTCCTCTTCCCCAGGCAAGTCAGCGCAGGAGGAGGGGGGTCGGCTGGGCAGTGAGTCGGGCGGCGGTGGTGGCGGCAGTGGCAGCGCCTCCGTGGGAACCCCCGAGCGCCGCAAGGGCAGCCTGGCCGACGTGGTGGACACACTCAAGCAGCGCAAGATGGAAGAGCTGATCAAGAATGAGCCCGACGGTGAGTACGGGATGTACTACACACACACACACACACACACACAGGAATGAAATAGATACATGATTGACATGCAGGTGAATTAATAAGGAAACACTCACACATCTAAGCTTGTTGATGGCAAACACCCCTTCTGAGTCACTGATCGTCAGAAATCCAGTGGCATACTGTAGTCAAGTGTGTGTGTGTGTGTGTGTGTGTGTGTGTGTGTGTGTGTCTGCAGGTGTGTGTGTGTGTGTGTGCATACAGAGGCACACAGGACCGACTTCTATCACCTGCCATCAGAGCCTCTTAGACCTGACTAACAAATCCCTGTAATGAGGCCGGTGGCAGCCAGGCCTTTGTGTGTGTGTGTGTTGGTGTGTGTGTGTATGTGTGTGTGTGTGTTGTGTGTGTGTGTGTGAGTGTGTGTGTGAGGGAGAGAAAAAGGCCTTTGTTCCAACACACACAGCATCAGCTGCTGCTGCCCATTGTGTAGTCCGACTTTGCATATATATTACAGCATGATTATGCCAGACCCTCTCTTCCTTTTTACGTCTCTCTATCTGCCTCTCTCTCTCCCCCCCTCTCTCTTTCATTCTTTCTTTTAACCCCCACCCCATCCACTTACAGTGATGGGCATGTCTCTCCCCACACAACACTGCTTAATTATGAGCTAATTCTTCATGAATAATCACAGGTCTGGTGTGTGTGTCTGTGTGTGTGTGTGTGTGTCTGTGTGTGTGTGTGTGTGTGTGTGTGTGTGCATGTGCGTGTGTGTCCATGTTGGCTTGGGAGTGTGAGTGTGTAAATACACCCATTTTTGCACAGTAATAATACATATGGGAGCCTATGTATTGCTACAATGCAAAAATGTGTGTATTTAGTTGGATATTTATGATGATGTTGCCTGTTGCTGTACTGTGGGATATGAGTGTGTGTATGTGTGTTTGTGTGTGTGTGTGTGTGTGTGTAAAAAAGAGAGAGGCTGATTGTGTCCACTCTCCCAGCTGCTGTAAATGGTCAGTAATGCAGTGTCTCCTCCCATGACTCTCCCTCCAAAACACACTCACACACACACACACACACACACACACACACACACACACACACACACACAAGATCCAGCTTTTGCTGGTTGTCTCCAGCAAACATGAGAGGAATGCTGGCCTGGCAAACAAAGCCAGCATTCACTGCATGTGTGTGTTTGTGTGTTATTTACATACAACAGGGCCTAGCGTAACGTGTGTGTGTGTGTGTGTGTGTGTGTGCATGTAGGTTTTTGCTCAGTGTTTGAGCAGTTAAAGTCCATTGTGCACAGAGGTCTTTGAGTCTAAACATTCTTTCCCACAATTCATTGCACGTTCAGGCTCTTGTTCATGCCTCAAACCTGTGTGCAGTGAAGGTCTTCTTCTCTTTTTCCTTCTTTCTCTCTCTCTCTCTCTCTCTCTCTCTCTCTTTTTCTCTCTCTCTTGCACTTACATAGACACACACACACACACACACACACACACACACACAATGCATCTCTTTCTAGCTTGTGTTAGTTCTCTAAATGGATCTCTTAATGCTGTTGCTTGTGTGCTTGTGTTGTTGATAAAGTGTGTATTAGAAACACTGAAAGTAACAGCAAAGGACAAGCTTGAAAAGCAAGAACTGGGAGAGACTGAAAGAGAGAGAGTAAATCACAGAGAGAGAGAGAGAGCGAGAGAGAGAGCGAGAGAGTGAGAGAGAGTAAAAGAGTTGGAGAGGAGGTGAAAGGAAGATGGAACGAGTGGTGACTCCACAGACTTCCATTAGCGCAGGGTCACTATGGCTAACAAACAGATTGGACCATCACATGATCTCTCTGGTGCTAAGGCAAAATGCATGCACAAAAGCTGCCACACAACAGCCTCCCACACACACACACACACACACACACACACACACCACACACACACACACACACTCACACACAACCTCACGGAGAAAAGGAGCGACCTAAAACGGAGAGGGAGAGAGAGAATGACATAAAGGATGAAGCAGAGAGAAAAGGGGTGGGGGTGGGGGGGGGGCAGGATGAGAGGTTGGCGGGGTGTGTGTGTGTGTGTGTGTGTGTGTGTGTGTGTGTGT
>PYXC01002464.1:2662500-2677500 GCA_015244755.2 Tenualosa ilisha | reverse complement strand
AGTGGAACCCATACTTGCAGTCAGACTGAGAAGTTGGACTGTTTGTTAGTCTTTGTGTGTGAGCGTGTGTGTGTGTGTGTGTGTGTCTGTGTGTGTGCGTGTGTGTTTGGGTGAGTAAAGGGAAAAATACACATGGGTGTGTATGGAGCGTCACACATACCTTGTTCCTGTCTGTGTCAAAGAGAGCCCTGTGGTAAGAGAGGAGGAGGGAGAGAGAGAAAGAGAGAGAGAATAAAACTTTCTTTCTTTTTAAGTTGCTTGTTTTCACTGATCTATTTATTGCTTGTAAATGCTTTAAGTGCTCTTGTCATGTCAATAAAGTTTTTTGAATTAGAATTTAAATTTGAGAGAGACAGAGAACTGTATGTGTGTATTTGTGTGTGTGTGGGGGGGGGGGGGGGGGTGTTGAGTGGGTTGAGTGCGTGTGTGTATAGAAGGTCTGTCATCTTGTTGGTCTAAGCATACAGAGACTGTAACCATACATACACAAAGTCTCACACACACATACACACACACACACACACACACACACACACACACACACACAAAAACGGTTAAAACTGATAAAAATTCAATATAGCTAACGACATAACTCACAGCATGCCCACTATACTGTCTTGGCTGTAGGTGCCTATTTGTGTGTGTGTGTGTGTGTGTGTGTGTGTGTGTGTGTGTGTGCAGCTTACATATACAGACCTACATATGCAACAATACATACATTTGTGCTTAGAATCCCATAAATGGCATGTATTGACAGCGGCTATTTTTAGACAGCTAACCGTATTCCGACAGTAATGAATCCAACATTCCGGCAGGATTAAATTCCGTAACCAAGTTAAGGCGGCTTCTGTACCATGTTTTGCCAATCACAAGCGAAGTAACCAAATTACGGCAATTAGGCAGCGTGGAACAAGCCATGAGTGAGTGGTGCAAGTGACGGAGTCGAAGAGTGAAACACACACACACACACACATACGCACACACACACACACATACACACACATACACAAGCATACGCACACACACACACACACACACACACACACACGCGCACACACACACACACACACACACACACACACACACACACACACACACACACACACAAGCATACGCACACACACACACACACACAAACACACATACACACATACACACACTTTTTTACTCAGAGTGACAAACATCAGCAGAAAATGCACTCTAGTTCCACAAGTACACTTTTACTCCCATGACCAGCCTTATCAACTCATCAGAGCTGTAACTTAAAAGCATGTGAATTTCTCAGAGTGAGAGAGTTAGAGAGGGAGAGAGAGAGAGGGAGAGAGTGAGGGAGAGAGGGAAAAGAAAAGAATAGAAGGAAAAAATGAGGGAATGTAAGCGAGAGAGATGCCTTTTTTTTTTTTTCAAAGATGTTGTTTTTATTTGCTTGGGTTTTTTATCATCTGTGATGAGAACAAGCAAGAGTGTCTATAGTCACTTTCCCCATCTCCTTAATCAGTCTCTTCTTGCCTCTCTCTGTCTCTCTCTCCCTCTCTTTCTCTCTCTTTCTCTGTCTCTCTCCATCTCTCTCCCTCCCTCCCTCCCTCCCTCCCTCTAGTTTATCCTCTTTTCTATACTTTTTTTGGGGTTGCTGCTGCTGGCCACTCAGTGTGGCGGAACATGCCAGTGGTCTTTAAGCGCTGTTAATAATCATGTAATGTCTCTCACATGGAGAGTGCGTTGTGCTGACAATAACCACTATTCTTCAAGAGCCCGAACTGCATTTGAAATGCTCACGGCACACTGAAAAGACACACAAACACACACAGGCACACACACACACACACACACACACACACACACAACGCACACACAATGCATTAGATGCACTGAAAGAGAAGCTGTCTAAGTGCATGTTTCAAAAAGACCCAAATGATTTGCTTACATATATGTTATCCCTTGGAGGGTTAAACACACACACACACACACACACACACACACACACAAGCACATACATAAAGACATATGACACCCACTTCAGCATGTGCCAGGATAATGACATTAATGATAAAAAAGAGGCCCATGGATGCCATGGGAACAGTGGAGGAAGGCAGACAATGTGGAGCTGCCACTGTTGGCGTGGGCCGCCCGCGAGATCTTAATAACACGGGATGGCAGTAATAACAGGATTGGCCTGTGACAAGCCCAGATCCTAGGCGGAGGTTAAAGACAGTAGCCAGGAGAAAGACAGAAAGAGAGAGAGAGAGGGAGAAAGAGAGAGAGGAGTGGGGGAATTGGGGTGTTGAGGTTGGTAGTGGGCGTGGGGGGTGGGGGCACAGCTTGTTGTTTGATTTGACTCCAAAATGCAAAACAGTATTTTGTGTGTGTGTGTGTGTGTGTGTGTGTGTGTGTGGTGTGTGTGTGTGGTGTGACTTGGTGCGTGTCGATTTGTCTCTCTGGGTGACAAGGCTTTGACAGGCGCCTTCACAAACGACAAGACATGGCCATCAACATGACACCAAGCAATTGTGATTGTAAGATGGATCCTGCCCTCTTTCAAGAGAGAAGGATTGTGTGTGTGTGTGTGTGTGTGTGTGTGTGAGAGAGAGAGAGAGAGAGAGAGAGAGAGAGTGTAGGTGTTTGTGTGTGTATGATACATATATATTTTTATTGTTGGACCTGTTTGTGCATCTATGCGAAAATTCATCTTTTATGCCAAAACGGCCCTGTAGATGGAAGTGTGAGTAGGTGTGTGTATATTGAAGTGTGAGTAGGTGTGTGTATATTGAAGTGTGAGTAGGTATGTGTATATGGAGGTGTGAGTAGGTGTGTGTATATGAAAGTGTGAGTAGGTGTGTGTATATTGAAGTGTGAGTAGGTGTGTGTATATGGAAGTGTGAGTAAGTGTGTGTATTTGTCCACCCATACTGTATATTATATTTACATTGTTTGCCCAATGCATATGCACAATATTATTCAATTCTGAAATGTTTGCACATTTAAAGATGTCTCTAAGTCTCTGTGTGTGTGTGTTTGTGTGCGCTCCTGCATGTACATTTTTGTATGTGTATGTATTTGTGTTTGTGTGTCTCTCTGTGTGTATATGTGAGTGTATTTGTATGTGTGTGTGTGTGTGTGTGTGTGTTCAGGCCAAGCTGCAGTTAATGCATGGGGCAGGGTGAGTGTAGCGAGGTCTTTTGTTGTCACGGCGCAGTGATGTAATGAAAGCCGGTGACGGCCGAGCCCGAGGGCAAGGGACAGCTCCATGGTCGCCTCGGCGATGGTGTGTGTGTGTGTGTGTGTGTGTGAGAGAGAGAGAGAGAAGGGGGTAGGGGGTTATTGCCACGAGACAGATTGGAAGTGTCATTTTCCATTATGGTGCACAGTCAGGAAGCACAAATATGTCTTGGCCTACTTTAAATGGGAGGCTTTTGACAAGAGAGAGATGTATGCATGCATGCGCACGTGTGTGTGTGTGTGTGTGTGTGTTGGCCTGCACATTGTGACGGACAGAAAAAGGGATAGACATACAAAGAGGAGAACAAAAATTGACACACACAGAATGAGCAAACAACTATTTTCCAGTGGGCTACTCCTTCACAATTAACTTTAAATATTTCTGTGATGTTTTCTATCTGCGTGTGTGTGTGTGCGTGTGCGTGTGCGTGTGTGTGCGTGTGTTTTGCGTGTGCGTTTACATGCATAACCTCAATGTGCTCATTAAGGTCCCGTCTGACAGGCAGCCACTGCTGTGCCTTATCTAGTCAAAGTGCTAGTGCTCAACCAAGAACAAGCGCCTTCCAGCACACGTGTGTCATATTTGTTGGGTAATTGATACATTGTACTCTGGACAATAAAAGCCTGTGTGAGTGTAACGTGTAATGTTCTCCTTATCACTCAGCCTTTCTCGCGAGCGCTGGACGCGACAGATAGCGTATCGGAACAGTGGCAATTAACCGAGCCAGGAATTCAAATAGGTCAGCTGATCAGGCTTGGAGAGGGGTGATGTCATTGGTAATTAAGGCAGCAAAGGTGAACCTGGGAACAGTAATCTTTATGTGACTAGGGAAATGACTTCTGCTATCTGGGATGCTGTAGCACGCAGGAGACAACTGAGTTCTCTCCCTCCCTCTCTCTCTCTCTCTCTCTCTCTCTCTGTCTCATTAAAACCCCAAAAGAGCCAGGCACTTCAGGTCTTGTAATGCTGTGTGTGTATGTGTGTGTGTGTGTGTGTGTCTGTGTGTCTGTGTGTCTGTCTGTGTGTCTGTTTTTGGCTTTCAAATATCATCATTCATGATTTTTCAATTATGAACACAGAACTAGTCAGTTTAATATCATTATACAATTTTGTATAATTTTATATTATCTTACTTTATATTATTTTATTTTATTTTACCGTGTAATTTTCCAGTTACTTTCTCGGGTGTCGTGGTGGTTCACACACACTCTTTCCCTTTCGCAATGTCGTGCCCTCCACACGCCGTGTGCGCAGTCTGCCAGTGTCAATTTGGCGGTACCCGCTTAGAGCCAAAGCATATTTGGCAGAGATTTTGGTTCAAATCAAATTGGACGTAAGCACCCCCAACACCATCTGTTCTGAAAAAATAGAAAAAAATAAATAAAATAATGAATATGAAAAAACAACAATGTGAAGGGCAAAATAATTCTGTTTTTAGATAAATAGATTTCGAATTTACCCAATCACAAACACTCACATACACAGCGCACACACTATTCGCTCAATGTCAAATTTGCCACGTGCTAGTTATATGTGTGTGTGTGTGTGTGTGTGTGTGTGTGGGTGGGTGGATGTGTGTGTGTGTTTGTATGTGAGTCCAACTTCACAGAAGTGTCACTTTTGCAAACTGTGTAAAACACTCTCCGAACCTCGGGCTAAATGTTGTTTGTGAATTTCAATATCCCTCCATGTTGAGGCACACACTGTTTAAATTACAGTTTGTTCAAGCTAAATATATTTATTGCGATGATGAAAATTTTGCCCTTAAGTCACGCTAAGCCTTGTTTGATTTAGAGTGATAGATTACCATAAACATTTTCATTTGCTCATCGTGAAAAATCCAAACATTAAGCCACAAATTGATTTAAAAACAGGTTAAAATACTTATTTTCTCTTCTGATGAACATCAGAGACTTCTTCTTTTTCTTCTATGATTTTCTTTCTCTTCCTTGTCTCTTTATATGGAGTGCTTCTATTCTCATTTTATTATTATGGTTTTGGTCATAGCATACTGCAAGGATGGTTTCCGTGGAAACAGGTCTTGAACTCAAACCACATTTGACATTCTGACCATCTCAATGTGTGTGTGTGTGTGTGTGTGTGTGTGTGTGTTGAGACAGAAAGCACACAACCACTCTCTCTCTCTCTCTCTCTCACTCACACACACACACACACACACTTTTATACCATATGGCTGCATGTCATCGGTTCCATTTCACCGCTCCATCATATGAAGATATTCTACTTACTCTTTCAGTTTTCTGATAGACAGAAAACACACACACACACACACACATACACACACAGACTTACCCCTCTCTTTGCTCCCTAAGTCCCATTCTGAAAACCTGAGAATTATGGTGACTGAGCTGGACTTGTTTGTTCTACTCTAATGACTCTTCTTCCATTATGAATTGAACACTCCCTGCATCGCCCTGGCCTTGATGTCCAGGGGTTTATTAATAACTAAATTTGGATCTACATCTGAGTACTGTCTGTTTGTAAGAGTGTGTGTGTGTGTGTGTGCGTATGAGTGTGTGTGTGTGTGTGAGTGTGTGTGCATGTGTGTGTGCTTGTGTTCTGCGGATTGAGGGGAGAGAGTCCATGGAGAGGAGGGAAATCACACAGACAGACAGACAGACACACGCACACATAAACACACATACAGGAACACACACTTATGTGGCAACTGTTGCCAAGCGCCATCTCTTTTCCCCCAGTGATGCCTGTAATTGGCACTTTTAGCTTTTCACCTCACATAAAGGTGGACCACTATGCTACAGGAGCACTTTGATACAAACACTGTCATTGTTTTTTCCCTCCCTCTCTCTCTCTCTCTCTGTGTGTGTGTGTGTGTGTGTGTGTGTGTGTGTTTCTCTCTCTATCTCTTCACACACACACAGACACACACACACACACACACACACACACACATTACAAGTACACACAAGTATCCCGTATGCTTGGCTGGCACATGGACCTAAGCTTACCCCGACGTTTGAACTTCCCCCAGGAAGACTGTCGAGCACGACAGAAAAGGTCTCTGGGTGGCGTGAGCGGTGCGGTCCCGACACATGAATTGATCATCAAGCATGCCAGATCACCAGCATCATCATCATCTTTCCATTTGATCAGCGGCGTCTCTGGGAAAAAGAGGCACATGCGCTGTCCCTCTAATGAGATATTTCAAAAGGAGTCGGAGCGCTAATTTCTATTTAGCGTTTTCCCGAGCCGCAATTGTTTTTGTTTACTGTGGCAGTGACTTGCGGCGATGACAGAAGAGTGGTTTGATGCACAAAGGCTTATTGCTTGATAATCTCACTGTTTGCTGACTTTTGGCTGGCCTAGTTGATGAGTCTGAAAGTAAAAATATTGTGTTCAATTTGTGGACCAATGCCATTCGTAATTAGTATACTTTTTACTTGGTTCTAAGCATCAAAAATTAACTGTTTGTGTGTGTGCTTGTGTGTGTGTGTGTGTGTGTGTGTGTGTGTGAAAATGCTAGAAAAAACTGTCAACATATCTGAATGGCAACAAACGACACTGCACTGTATACATGTATAAATTCACTCTGTGTGTGTGTGTGTGTGTGTGTGTGTATGTGTATGTGTGGGGGAGCTTATGTGTGTATGTGTGCGTCATGCTTCACCTCACCCACCCTCTTAGATAAACTGGGCTGGCCGGTGCTTGTATAATTGGTTATTCAGTGTTGAGCGGGTGGTGTTGGTTGGTCGGTGGGTCGTTGGGTCGGTTGGAGCGCCCAGGGCCGGGGGCCGCCCTGCTGCCAGGGACCCGTGAATGTAGAGCCTGTCTGAGCCTGGGCCCGGCCGGAGCCAGGGCCTTTCCTGTGGGGCTACCCCACCCCGGCAGGGGCTGGCGTGGGGACAGAGGCCCTTTTGTTGTCCACAGAGAGAGAGACCCAGCCTTATTTCCTCCTCCTCCTCTCCGTCTCTCTCTCTTTCTCTCTCTCTGTCTCCTCTCTTTCTCTCACTCTCTTCTGTTCCTCTCTCTCACTACTGCTCTCTCTTTCTCTCTTTCTCTCTTTCTCTCTTTCTCTCTTTCTCTCTCTCTCTCTGTCACGCTGCATCTCTACTTGGTTTGCTGCAGCTCAATGTCTCAGGGCTTTGCAAATATGAGATAATAGGAAAAATGGAGTTGGCTGTTTTTGCTTCGCTGTGTTCGCCGTGAGTCAGAGAGAGAAGAACAAAACGAGGGAAAGAGAGAGCGAGGAAGAGAGAGGGAGAGAGAGAGCGAGGAAGAGAGAGGGAGAGAGAGAGTGCAGAAAATAGACCTTCAGTGAAAGTGATTACATTGTTTGGGAGAGTTTTGCGCAAACAGGAGAGGCTTTCAGAAAAATGGCTGTGTGTGTTTGTCTGTGTGTGTGTGTGTGTGTGTGTGTGTTTGTTTGTGTTTGTGTGTGTCTGTCAGTGCATCTGTGTGTGTGTGTGTGTGTGTGTGTGTTTACGTGTTTCTGTGTGTGTATTGTGATGGATTTGTGTGATGATGACAGGTCCTTTAGACACTATTTGTCCTTCTCTCTCTCTCTTTCTCCTCATCCCTCTCTCCGCCTCTCTCTCTCTCTCCTCATCCCTCTCTCCGCCTCTCTCGTTCCCTTGCCCCCTCCCTCACTCTAAACTGTGGCCAGGTGGCCAACCATTTTGGCACTCCTTGCTGTCCAGCAGCTTGACTCCATTTGAGGCAATGAACCAAAATAATGCCCAATAATTCACCTATTACTGTCAGATTCATTTCTGTTTGACAGAATTGACTTTCTCTTCTCCTCTCTTCTCTTCTCTCCTCTTAAACATTGACCATGAGTCTCATTCCTGAGACTCATCATGTCAAAAGCCTATGAAACAAACACACACACACACACACACACACACACTACAGTAAGAGATGGTGGCCCCAACAGTAGCATTTGGACAGATGTTCACAAAAAGAGACTCAGACCTCAGACCAGACAAACAGAAGCATACAAACACACACACGCGCACGCACACACACACACACACACACACACACACACACACACACACACACACACACACGTGTATCTTTCTAGCTTTCTGCATTGGAAACAACGGTTCTGTTAAGTGAACCTGCATCAGTAGAGCCAGTGTGAATCCATGAAAGAGTGATCCACCCTACCCGGCCGGAAGAACACAGTCAAGGCTTGTTCCCTGTGTAATGACTTAGATTTGTATCAGGAAAACACAGCCATACTAATTACAGTTATTTACTATTCACACACAAGGCACACAATTACTGCAGCAAAATAGCCAGTTTAAGAAAAAAGCATGTTGATAATTACAATGACTGTCCAATGCTATCAGTTCTGGCTCTGTGTGTGTGTGTGTGTGTTTGTGTGTGTGTGTGTCTGAGAGTGCCATTTATATGTAACTGGCAAGGAAAGGCAGAGTCAGCACTTAAAAACACACACATGCACATGCAAGCACACACACACACACACACACACACACACACACACTCTGGTCTCTGTTCTGCTAACATTTATCAAACCAGCAGGCACAGAGGAGCACCACCCTTTCCACACTGACATGCCAGAGAAACACACACACACACATACACACACAAACACACACATGCACCCATGCACACACATGCACGCGCACCATCCTCTCCTCAGGATACGTCATGCTGGGACCCCAGAGGTGTGGAACTCTGTGAATAATGCCTTTGTTTTCTCTCTCTCTCTCTCTCCCTCTCTCTCTCTCTCATCTCTCTCATTCTCTCCCTCCCTCCGTTTCTTTTCATAATGGTTACACCTTTGGGCCAATGTCCTTTTGTGTGTGTGTGTGTGTGTGTGCGCGCGCGTGTGTGTGTGCTATGAAACCTATTTAATCAGTTACACTGAACGTGTGTGTGTGTGTGTGTCTGTGCGTGTGTGTGTGTGTGTGTGTGTGTGTGTGTGTGTGTGTGTGTGTTGGGGGGGGGGTTGTGTTCTACGGCACTGGCAGAGTCATTGTGAAGTGACTGACCCCAACACAGCATGGAGAGAGGGGGGAAAAAGTAAAAAGTTCGAGAGCTATTTTATAAAATAAGACTGACCCTGAGTTAAAAACAACAAAAAAAAAAGACAGCAACAAAAAAGCCCTCAGTCAGCAGTTCTTCCCCTCTTTCTCTCTCTCTCTCCATCACTCTCTCTCCCTTTCTCTGTCCCTCTTTTCCTTCCTTCTCTCACTCTCACTTTCCCTCTCTCTCCCCCTCTCTTCACGAGTCTCTTCCATAAAGATGATGCAGTCCAGTAAAAACAGCACCTCTCTCCACGTTGTATTTTATTAATACATAAAGTGGTCCCTCTGTCACTGGGGACAATGGACACCCGGTTAATAAATAACAATAAGGAGTGTCAGAGTGCCAGGTTAAAAGAGTCGTGCGCATGCATACACACACACACACACACACCCACACACACACACGGAGGGAAGGGGGTAGTAGAGAGAGAGATGTGGGTTGCGGGTGGGAGAGAGAGAGAGACAGAGAGAGAGAAAGGGAGAGAGAGAGAGAGAGAGAGAGAGGGAGAGAGAGAAAGGGATGCCTGGCCATTTGTTGTCCCCTCTCACTTGTCAAAGCTCTTTGGCTTAAAAGCTTCTGTCATTGTTGTGGGTAGAAGCTGGAGGTGGGGGTGAGGGTGGGGTGGGGGGTGTAGAGAGCAGAGGGAGGGAGGAGAGGGGATGAGAAAAGAAGAGAGAAGAATAAAGCTACTTTTAATTGAATAGGAAGAGAGAGGGATACAGTGAGAAGAGAAAAGATGAGAGAGAGACAGCAGGGAGGCGCGAGAGATTGACAGAGAGAGAGAGAGGGAATAGGAAGAGAGAGAACAGAGAAAGAAACTAGGAGCCCATGGGGGTGACTAATAACACCTGTTGGGGTGACAGAAAGACAGCTGTGTGTGTGTGTGTGTGCGTGTGTGTGTTTGTGTGGTGAAATGCTCACCTCTCATTGGTCTACATGGAGTAGATGTTCTTAGCAGAGTGCACCATCATTTGTGTTTTGTCCTCTGTCAGAACGGTTAAGGGTGAACATGAGTTGGGGAAAAAAATGAAAACACATAGACACACACACACACACACACACCACACACACACACACACACACAGAGAGAGACAAACTGGTGCTTAAAATGGACTACCAGAAGAGAAAAAACGTGCACATGGAAGTGATCCTCACATCCAAAGGTCTGATTGTTCTTTCTTGGAAGTGTGTGTGTGTGTGTGTGTGTGTGTGTGTGTTGTCTGTAGCAGTTTACCTTGTGTGTGTGTGTGTGTGTGAGAGAGAGAGAGATTTGACTCGCTCAAAGTGTTAGTGTTTTGATTGTGTTTGGGCTGCAGGGCAATCTTTAACTGTGCCACCTGGCTTGCTGTTCACTACTAAGAATCACAGCTGCTTTGTAAATGTGTGTGTGTGTGTGTGTGTGTGTGTGTGTGTGTGTGTGTGTGTGTGTCTGCTTCTTCACTGGAAACTATCAGCTGATGATCTGTCAGATTTGTATTAATATCTGTTATCTAGCCTACTGAGGAGTCTATGCCCTCTGTGTGTGTGTGTGTGTGTGTGTGTGTGTGTGTGTGTGTGTGTGTGTGTGAGGGAGACAGAGAGAGAATTTACTGTAGATGCTTGCGGATGCATGCAGGACATCTGCTCCTTTGCCGGTTCTTTGAGGCTTTAAGCCGTGGCGATTAGAGACCATCATCGGGTCGTTAGCGCTTCTGAAATCCACATAATGTCTCGAGCAGACTCTCCCACTGTGTGTTTTGTCTGTCTGTGTGTGTGTATGTGTGTGTGTGTGTGTGTGGTGTGTGTGTGTGTGTAAAGAGAGAGAGAGAGAGCACTGGGAGGAAGTCAGGAAGGGTGAGAGAGAGGTTTCACTCCCAGTTAGCATGCTGCCACTCAAGGTATTTGCATCAATTTTACCTGGTTGTATCTGTGTGTGTGTGTGTGTGTGTGTGTGTGTGGATGTGTGTGTGAGAGAGAGAGACCTACTCAACTCTCATGATAAAGTGTGTACATCGAAGGATGCATATAAGATAAGTCTAGCTTTATGCACATAAGAATACAGTCTAGCTTTTCAGCAAAATAGCAAGCAGATTGTAGCCCCCCATCAGTAAACAAACACACACGCACGCACACACACACACACACTTTTTTTACCTTGTCAAAGTTAGCATTTGCGTTTGTCAATGCATATGTGTCCATATGTCTGGGTATCTGTGCGTGTTTTGTGTTTGTGAGTGTGCGTGTTTGTTTTTTTTTTGTTTGTGTGTGTGTGTGCCTGTGTGTGTGTGTGTGTGTGTGTGTGATTTTCCCGTTACTTCTGTCAAATACAAAGAAAAACATGGCAGAGGGGAAGCGGGCGTCCTTGGCAGGTTAGCAATTAGCGGTGAGACGGGGGGCCGCACACATTAGGAAAACAAAGCAGCCCGCTGATAATGTGTCCATTGTCGCTCCGCATTAAGAGCCTCTCTGTCTCACCAGAGCCAGGGCTAATGATTCCCTACCAGCAGGTGAGAGAGAGGCTCGCTCTCTTTCTCTCTCTCTCTCTCTCTCCTCTCTCTCTCTCTCTCTCTCTCTCTCTCTCTGTCTCTCTCTTTCTCTCTATCCCCTCTCTCCCTCTCCATCCTCTCTCTCTCTTTATCTCCCCCTTGCACTCATTCATTCATTTGTTTGCTCTTCTCCCATTTGCTCCCTCTCTCTCTTTCTCTCTCTCTCCTGTTCTCTTGTTCTCTTGAACGTTTGCTACTGCATCTGCTCTCTTGTTCCGTCTCTCTCTGTTTTTCTCTCTTACTCCATTCCACTCTCTCTTTCTAGTTCTGTCTCTCTTCTCTTTTCTGTCTCTCTTTCTAGATCTCTGCCTCTCCTCTCTTTTCTGTCTCCTCCTTTCATTTGCTTTCTTTCCTTTTTTGCCTGTCTCTCTTTCTTCTTCTCTGCCTCTCTCCCTTCCTCCCTTTTGCTCTGTCTCTCTCTTTCCAGCCCTGCCCTCTTTCTCTCTCTCTCTCTCTCCCTCCCTCTCCCTCCCTCTCTCTCTTTCTCTTTCTCTCTCTCTCTCTCTCTGTCTCTCTCTTATCTACCCGCTGATGCAGCCATTAGAGCCCTCCTCACAGCCAGCCCTTTATTACGGCAAATGGACTTTAAATGAGCTTTATTGTGATGTTGCCCGTCCATTCTAATTCCTCTCTTCCATCCCTCTCTCCTTCCTCCTCTCCTCCTCCTCCTCCTCCTCCTTCCCGCACCCCTCCCCTGCATCCCTCGTTCCCACCTGCAGAGGCCCCCAGCATTGAGAGGCTCTTATCCAAGGACTGGAAGGACAAGCTGCTGGCCATGGGCTCCGGCAACTTTGGAGAGATCAAAGGTAAGCTAGCAACACTGTTTGTTACTTTGTGTGTGTGTGTGTGTGTGTGAGAGAGAGAGAAAGACAGAAAGAGAGAAAGACACAGAGAGACGTATGAAATTGTGTGTGCATGTGAGAGCTTTTGCGTGTATGTGTGTGTGTGTGCATGTGTGTGCGTATGTGTGTGTGTGTGTGTGCGTATGCATGTGTGCGTGTGTGTGCATGTGTGCGTGTGTGTGTGTGTGTGTGTGTGTATGTGTGTTAGTCATATGAATCTACCTCATTTTCTTTTTGTGTGATGCACACGGCTCCAGCTCTTCTTTAGTCAGTTTTCTTTTTTGACCTTGTTTCAGCCATCACTCAATTGTACTCCATCACCCCCACATTATGCTCTTTATTCTCTATCCTATATGGCCTATTTGTATATCATTAACTTTATGTGATAATATACTGTAACCTATATCAGCGTTTGGAGACAAAGTGTCTTTCATTACAAACTCAAACAAACTTTCCAAGTAGGATATTGGTATTATGGCTAACCTGCCATATTTATTTAACTTCCTAGCACAACAGCTAGCTTGTTAGCACTGTGTTCAGTACGCGTGCTCTATTCAGGTTAATGGTCCACAAGCCTGACCCGATTGATGGCTAAAACAGGGCCGGCATTGGAGTGGATGAGCTGTACGCTCAGCTGGGAGTCAGACCGCAGAACCCATGGTGGGCCGGTCCAGTTAATGATCCATTCTTACGGGGCGCTCAGGCGTGCTGCGAGGAGTTAGCGGCAGGCCCGGGTTAAACACAAGCCCCGACCCAGGCAGTCAGCTAGCACGGCGCCGCTAACGGCTTTTCCTCGCTAATGGAGCACTAGCAGGTTAAACACATGCCGCCACAGGAAGCCTCCAAGCTAACGCAGCACCACTCACAGGGCTGTTTGCTGATGGAGCGCTAGCACGTTGAGAAAGGCCAGAGCCGTCTGACTGTCATCCCACAGCAATCACGGTTCATTACCAAGGCAGAGAAATATTTAATCAAAAGCACATGTGCCTTGTCTCGCCCGCCCCCTCCTTTCTTTCTTTCTTTCTTTCTTTCTTTCTCCCCTCCCTTCTCTCCCTTTTTCCTAGCCTCTTTATAGGGCTCTTTTTCTCTATATATATCTCTTCTTCTTTTTTTCTTCCCTCTATCTTTTCCTCCTTTTCTCTTCCTCTCTTTACTCATCGATTGACTGACTCTGCTGTGCACCACACACACCCGCTGTGATTGACATTTCTGTGTGCAAGTGTCCCGCTACAACGCGGCAAGACAAACAGCTGGACAGCGTCACTAGTGTGTGTGTCTGTGTGTGTGTGTGTGTGCGTGCGTGTGTGTGTGTGTGCTGGAGTGTTTGCGTAGAGTCAAATCTCACCAAGAGATAGGCGCTCCATGAGATCAGAGACAAGGCTTTCAGCCAGTCCTTGAAGCACTCACACACACACACACACACTCACACACACACACACACACACACACACACACACACGAACACACACACTCTCTCTCTCTCTCTCACACACACACACACACACACACACACACAAACAAACACACACACCAAGACTTACTACTTCAGGCCACTAAGGTCATGACCATCAGATCAGTCCAGAGCAAGAGAGTGATGATACTCTCTCTTTTCTTTCTCTTGATCTCTGTCTTCCTCTCCTTCAGCCCCGTCTTCTCTCTCTCTCTCTCTCTCTCTCTCTCTCTCTCTAGCAATTTCTCTCTTTGTTTCTTCCTCCGAGTTCCATTTACCAACTTTAACTCTCCACTACTCTATCTCTCTCTCTTCCTTCCCATTCTCCTCTCTTCCCCCCTATTCATTCTATCACTTCCTTTTACTGTTTTGCTCTCTCTCTCTCCTTCTGTCTGCACACTCAAGCATTAGCCCCTGCACAGCACTTATTCCTTCATCATTCGTCCTTTTCCTTATTCCACCCCTCATTCTCTTCTGTCCTTTTGTGTCAGTCTCTTCTCCGTCTGTCTATCACTCTCACTTCGCTTTTCACTCGTTTCACTTCCTCTCTCTCAGTTCAGATTCAATTTAGACTGGAGAAGCATGTCAGTATTAAAAGTATTATCTCTCTCTCTCTCTTTCTCTCTGTTGTTGTTCTTCTTGTTCTTGTTCTTCTTCTTCCCCTGTTTTCTTTCTTCTTGCTTTTTTCTTCTTCTTCTTCTTCTTCATCCTCTTCTTCCTCCTCCTCCTCCTTTGTTTTCTTTTCTTCCTGCTGCTCTTCCCTCCTCTCTTCCTCTGGCTGCTGTAAGGCCAAGTCATTCATTAGAAAGCCACGCTCGCTTGACAACTCTTACATGGTTACAGATTGGTTAATTACTATGGGATGTGATCCACGGCCGTTATATAATCAGCCCGAGGATGTGTTTGTAAGTGTGTGTGTGTGTGTGT
>PYXC01002464.1:2655000-2657500 GCA_015244755.2 Tenualosa ilisha | reverse complement strand
AAGAGAGAGAGAAAGAGAGAGAGAGATATCCTTTCCCACCCTGACCTGGAGTCCAGCCAACCACTGGGTGATAGAGGCCTCTGTGTGTGTGTGTGTGTGTGTGTGTGTGTGTGTGTTTGTGTGCTCATTCAAGTTGTGTCTCTATGCGAAAGAGAGATGCAGCTGTGTTTATTTGTGTGTGTGTGTGTGTGTGTGTGCATGCCTGAGTGTATCTGTGCGTCTTGTGAATTTAATTTCAAATGTCTGTTGTGTGAGTGCTGCTATGTCTGTGAATTCATGTGCTCTTGAGAATCTGTTGCCGTGCTCTTGAGAATCTGTCACTGTACATCAAAATGTTCAAAATGTTCAAAATGTGCGCTTGCTTTGTGTCCAGTGTGTGTGTGTGTGTGTGTGTCCTCTTTCCCATGCCTCTGTAACCCTTCTTCACAAGGCCAGCTCACCGCACAAGGAGGTTAGGCCAACAATCACTTCTCACAACCGGCGGATGTGTTTTTGTGCGTGTGTGTGTGTGTGCTTGGAAGTGTGTGTGTGTGTGTGTGTGTGTGTGTGTGAGGAAACGATGGGTGGTTAAGGAGGCCTCTTCTCATTAACCAAAGCTTATCAAAGCAGCTTCAAAAGCTTCTCTTGACAAGCAAAAATTATACATGGACACACACACACACACACACATACACAAACACACACACACACGCACGTTAACTGAACTCAAAATGCCACAGTGAGTTCAGCCTCAAAGAGCTTACCACAATAGACGGCAAGCTTTAATTAAACAGCAGGTTAATGGTATTAGTTCTCTGTAGTTGTCTAAATAATGTCACATCACTCTTCCAATCTAGGGAGGCATTTGTGCTGAGGAACATTTATTTGGATTCCTCTGTTTTAAATTCATATCTGTAGAATGCTCTGAGCCGAAGCACCAGAAAAAATATTTGACCGAAGATGCGTATTACATGGTTTAGTTTTAATACAGAGACTGTGTTATGTCTCTACAGTGGCAGGTGTGTGTATGCACTGTATGGATGTTCATACTTACTCGATCTCTCCCTCACACACTCACACACACACACACTCAGACACACACACAGACGTATATAGCTTGTCAGTGGGCACGCGCGCACACACACACACACACACACACACACAGCATGAAGCCCACACACACACATGAAACACACACACACACACACACACACACACACACACAGAGAGAGACACGCACAACCATGAAGCACACACACGCATAAAACACACACACCTGAAACACACAGACATGCACAACCATGAATCCCCCACACACATGAAACACAGCCACACACACACAAACACGCACAACCATGAAGCACACACACACACACACGCACACACATGAAACACACACACACACAGGACAAACCCTCTTCTCGATGGTTCTCACTTCTGTTCCAATTAAACTATTCTGCTCCCCTGCTGGTGTTGCCACCGACGACCGACTCCGGCAGGGGCCCTCTCGCAAAGACAGCGATACAAAGAGGACACCTGCAGAGCTACTCTTGGCACACACACACACACACACACGCACACACACACACAGGGAGATAGAGACACACACATATACATGCATTCATGTAGGCTCTTTCACACACCTACGTGGTGTGAAATCGGGAGCATCATATTTAACATATTTTTCAACACTTTATGGAGTAGAATGATATTGATATTGAAATATGTGATGCACACACACTCACTCACTCACTCACACACACACACACACACACACACAAACACACACTTTTTTTGGAAAGTACTAACACTGTGCTCATCTCCGGTGGCTCTGTTGCTCTGCCCTGCAGGGATCCTATTAGAAGTTCTCTACTCTGTGTGTGTGTGTTTGTGTCTGTGTGTGTGTGTTTGTGTCTGTGTGTGTGCGTGTGTCTGTATGTGTGTGTGTGTCTGTGTCTGTGTGGGTGTGTGCCACTACTCCTTTTCAAACTGTTTTTGTCCTCAAGGTGTGTGTGTGTGTGTGTGTGTGTGTCCATGCGCGTATGTATTCTCCCTCTGTCGTCTCTTCCTCTTCTGCTCTCTTCCTTTCTTGTCTTCTCTCTCCTCTCCTCTCCTCTCCTCTCATCTCTCTCTCCTCTCTTCCTGCCACACCTCCTCCATCTCCCCAGGACGTAGACACATAGTCAGCCTGTGCGAGAAAAGGTGTTGGAGTTCGTCCTTCGGCTGACGCCACGTGTTTTTTTCTCCTCTTCAATCACACACTGATCACGAGTCGTACCCTCCTCTTCCACCAAAAGAAAAGAATGGACATATCCAGCCCCCCCCCCCCCCCCACACACACACACACACAGCACACACACACAGGCACACACCCACAAACAACACTTTCTTCTAGAATGTACGGTTAATTCACTAAGCATTATTTCAGACTCCTACCCTACCTACAAGCACGCGCTTCACCTCCGCCAAAGACGCGGTCAGAGCTTAACGACAAACCAGAACTCACCCACTCCCTCTCTCG
>PYXC01002464.1:2640000-2647500 GCA_015244755.2 Tenualosa ilisha | reverse complement strand
TTAGTTCAGGAAGAAGGATAATGCTTTCTCTGGCACACACACACACACACACACACACACACACACACACACACTCCAAACTCAGAATTCTTTGATGTATTGCACAGATGAGCACAAACACACACCTCTAACAACTCCAAACAAAAAAGCCTTCCTGTTGACACACAAGTCAATGAGCCATTTGCCATCTCACCATGAGTCGCCTGCTCTTCACCACACACACACACACACACACACACACACACAGACGCACACGCACACACACACACACACTGAGCATCTCCCTTAGAAGGAAGCTCTGGTGGGGAAAGTTCTTGGGGGACTTGTTCCCTCACATTTTTTGAACACACACACACACACACATATACATACACACACACACACACACACACACACACACACACACACACACACACACCACAGGCTTAGGAGCCTTCATGGCAGCGTGTTCACACTGTCACTGATGTCACTTCTGGAGGCTTTGTGTTGTTGTTTTTTGTGTGTTTTTCTGGCATCATTTTCCTCGGCGGAACCATCTGTCCCCCACCACCCTACTCCACCCCCATCTCCACACACACACACGCACACACACACACTCACGCACACACACACACACACACACACTCTCTTTCTCTCTCAGCCTGTGCTTGAGAAGGAGCTGCCTGCCAAAGTCGGTGTCGTTTCGTTTTTGTTGTCTCTTTTTTGTCTTTCTTTTTTCATCCTGGGAACCTTGTGAAGTGGTGTGGCGTTTTGCCGAGCATGGTGGCAAGACAAGGATGAAGCACACACACACACACACACACACACACACACACACACACACACACACATAGCTGTTAGAAGAGCGTGTGAGTTCTCCACGTGACATAGCCTTTGTCTCAACAATCAGACTCATCGATCGAAGACAAGTGCAGGTGTATGTGTGTGCGAAGATGTAGGTGTGTAGGTGGGTGGTGTGTGCGTGCGCGCGTGTGTGTGTGTGTGTGTGTGTGTGTGTGTGTGTGTGTTTGTGTGTGTGATCTATGTGAGCTCGTTTGTGGTTGTCTGTGCATCTGCATGCCCAGGTCTCTCTCTGAGCATGTGTTTTTGATTATGTGTGTTTGTGTGTTACGTGTGTGTGTATGTGTGCGGACATGTGATTGTGAACATGTGTGTATGAATGTCACATGCTGATTGATTTTGGCCTTGTTGAGTGGTTGTCTGATCATCTTAGAGAATCTAATATTCATATCCAGGTCAACTTAATAATGACGCACACTCAGGTTTCAACAAGGCTCACACACACTCGCAGAGGCAGACACACACACACTCAGGTGGCACACACACACACACACACACACACACACACACACACACTCTAATCATTACTTGTCCGTTTTCTTGCTTCCATTTAGGCAAGCTCAGTATCATGCTTAAAGCAATCTATATATCAGTCACAGACTCACCTTTCTATCTCTCTCCCCCTTCTCTCTCTCTCTCTCTCTCTCTCTCTCTCTCTATCCAGCAGGTCCAGGGTCAGCTCCCTCCTCTTATGATTCCAGTTTTCCCGCCGGACCAGAGGACCTTGGCTGCAGCCGCTGCCCAGCAGGGATTCCTGCTCCCGCCTGGATTTAGCTACAAACCTGGCTGCAGTGAGTACACACACACACACACACACACACACACACACACACACACACACACACACACACACACACACACACACACACACAATGACACCCTGATAGAACATATGAATTTATGAACATGCTCATACCACTGAAACACTCTCACACACACACTTTGCTAAAAAAAAAAAAAACTTATGTTTCGTAAAAAAAAAAAGGAAGCAGCTCGAGCAAGAGTTATGCACTGTGTGTTCATTTCAGAGAACCGTGAGTAACACAGAAAGAACAATGGGATATTTTTTTTTCAGTGGAACGTGAAAATTCCAAATAATTTCATTCCGTTTTCTAAAGAAATTCCTTTTGTTCATTGGAGACGAATTAAAAACGTTTTTTCACAGCTTCCCACAACTATCTTGCATTTATGTCTGCCTAAAATATCACATTAACAAGGAATTTGTCCTCTCTGCTATTCAGCCTTATCAGACTCCCAATCTCACTACTCAAAGAATTCAGACAAATATGTTTGGCAATTAAAATGTAGATTCAAAAGTGACTACTGGAGAATCCTAGGAGAGTACGAAATAGGCTTATCAGTAGTTTACTATTTAAAGAGGTTGGACAATGGCTGTTCTCAGGACAGTAAGTTAAGAGAGGCCCATAAATGGCGTTTGAGCAGAGCAGACTAAGTTTGATCTTGAAACAGTTGGGAAACACTGGTTCATATCCGGCTGTAGGCCAGAGGGCAAACTCAGAATGATCCAGAACCACCAGGGTGTGTGCATGTGTGTGTGCACGCACGCGCGTGTGTGTGTGTGTGTGTTTGGGCTTCACAGACAGACTAGCCAGGTGTTCATCAGACAGCAGTGATCTGACATTCTGCTGTGGCCTACGGAGGGAGCTTGTGTCAGTGCCAACCGTCTGCCTGGCATCTCTGTCTGATGGGCTTGTACACACACACACGCACGCACACACACAGACACACACACACACACACTCAACAGACTGGCATCTCTCCATTGCGAGCCACCATGTTGGAGCTTTGAAATCTTTTGTCTCCTGTCAACTTTTTCTTCTCCTTCTTTCCAAGAACAGAACAAGAACAGTAGAAAGATTTAAAGTGGAAATGATATTTAAAAAAAAAAAAAAAGTCCGAAAGCGAATCCTTGGGGACTGTGTTTTTTTGGTTTTTTTCTTCCTGGCCGTAGCAGTCCAACTGTGAGGCAATGTGTTGTTTACTGCAAGAGACAGAAATGCGCCAGAACTGCAGAGGGGAAGGGGGAGTGAAGACAGTGAAGACAATGAGTACGCTGGTGCATGTGTGTGTGTGCATTCGTGTGTGTGTGTGTGTGTGTGTGTGTGTATATATATATATGTGTGGTGGGGATGTCAGATACCTGCCTCAGGTTCATCGTCTGTAGCATCCTCAGTGCTAACAGACCCTCCCTCTCTCTTTCTCTCTCTCTCTCTCTCTTTCTCTCTCTCTCTCTCTGTCTCTCTCTCTTTCTTTCTCTTACAAACACACACACACACACACACACACAAACAATACTGCCCATGTGCACCCCCAACTTCACAGCTTCCCAGTCAACTACACACATACACAAACTTCCCCACATGCATTTCAATTACCACAGCCTTACTAGTCTTCTACCACCACCTCCCCCCCTCTCCTCCCCCAATCTCCTCCTCCTGCTCCCTCTACTCCATCTACTCAGCTCACTTATTTTCTTTCTTAATTAACCCATGTCTTCTTGCCACCCTCTCCCACTGTCAGTCTTTAAACACCTCCCAGTGGCATTCTGGGATTGCCGGGGGAGGTCTGTGGAGGACCCGGGAATGCCCCACGTTCGCCCCCCTCCCTCCGCCTCCAAATCTCCCCACCCCGCCTTACACACACACACACACGCACACACACACACACACGTACCCCACCACTCCACATCCCCCAGATAGAAAGGCCTGGCCTCTCTTTCCCATCATCCCCGGCGAGAGTGACTCCAAGAGACCTCCGGAGACCCCCAGGGTCCTAGTGCCCCTCAGCCAAGAGCAACATGTTTGCCTCCTGACTTTCTCGTCTTTTGTTGGAGCCAGATCCCTAGAGGGGCATTAAATATCTGGAATACTTGTGTTTGTTTAGGGACAAAAAGGAGAGGAGGGAAAGGGGGTTAAAAAAAGACAAAAATCACACAGTCTCCCAGAGTACATCCTTGAAATAATTCCAGAGTTTTTTATGTGTGTGTGTGTGTGTGTATGTGTGTGTGTGTTTTTCATATGGGAAAAATGTTTTGGCCGTTCCTGTCGGCAGCGTCTGGTTTTGTGCTCACAGGGACGGAGGCATTCTCCAGCGTCACACTCCCAGCTGAAGCCAGACGGACACACACATGCAAACACACACACACACACACACACACACCACACACACACACACACACACACACACAATCTCTCTCTCTCTCGCTCTTTCTCTTGCTTGCTCATTCTGTCACACACACACACACACAGACACATAACACTATTCCTATGTACAGCCAAGGGACCGGTCCAAAACGGAGACACATAAGGTCTCAAGTTTTATGATCCCTGTCAACATGAAACTGCCAAGCATTTAGCTGTTCTACATAAACCACTGAAAGAATATATTCCGAGTAGCGGTTTCCCCCTCGTATCGCCTTTCACTACACTACCCATAAAGCTTACCATATAGAATCACTTCCCTGCGCCTCAACCTATATCTCAATTAGGAGAAGAAGGGGACAGAAGAGGAAAGGTAGTGATAGGCATTCAACTTAACAGCCATCATTGCAGTGTGGCTCTGGTGCTAACGGACAAATGTGCTAAAAGACTTTCCGGTCTGTTTTGGGGTGGGTAGGGAGGTGGGTGTGTGTGTGTTTGAGGGGGAGGTTGTTAACTGACACTGGATCAGTTTTTTGTCTTGCGTTTGTGTGATGAAGAAGCAATTAACAGGGACTATATTTGGGGGATGATGCTTAAGGAATAGAGACATAGATAGAGAGAGAAGGGAGAGAGAAAGAAAGAGAGAGAGAAAGAGAGAGAGAGAGAGAGTACATGTGTGTGTACATGTGTTTCGCTGACCTTCCCTTACCTTTTTTCGAGTAACCAGACACTGTGGTCCGCAGGTGGGCGCTAATCACTCTCAGTGTTCGGCCTGAGCCACACACACACATACACTCACACACACACACAGACACACACACACACACACACACACACTACCCCCCTGCTCTGCTCCCCATCTAAAAGTTTAATTACTGAGGGAGATGCTTTATCTGGCTGCACCTTCATTCTGCTTTGTCCATGGGGTATTAGTGTGTGTATGTGGGGGTGGGGGTTGGGGGGTGTGTGTGTGGGGACAATCACCCTTTTATAAAGGGCCTGCCAGAGAAGACAAAGAGAGGCTTTGGAGAAGGGAACACAGCCGCATCACACACTCTCTCACACACACACACACACACACACACTCTTCTCACACACACGCCACACGCACACACCTCTCACACACACTCACAGGGTTTGGGGGTATTTGAGGAAGACGAGTGTATATGTCATGGCCACAGGTGTGTTAAAGAAGGAGAGGTGAAGAGAGAGAGAGAGAGTTAGAGAGAGAGAGAGAGAGCGGAGAGAGAGAGAGAGAGAGAGAGAGAGGGGAGAGAGAGAGATAGAGAGAGAGCTTGTTTCTGTGTTGACGTCTCTGTTCTCCTCCCTCCATCCACAGATGACCCGTACCCTCTGCAGCTGATCCCCACCACCATGGCAGCGGCTGCCGCGGCAACGCCCGGCCTCGGCCCCCTCCAGCTGCAGGTAGGAACCACACACCGGCCGCCATCTTTGGCACACCGTTTACTTTTCCCCTTTTGTCTGTTTGTATTTGTGTTGTGCTTCCTTTTCCTCTCCCATCACTCCCTCAACCACCCCAGAACACACACACACACACACACACACACACACACACACACACACACACATACCACATCCAGATCAATTGTCCCAACTCTTACACAATCACCCTATGTTCCCCAGCCATTGCTGCCAGCCAAGCGTTACCATAGTGATTCCCTTTTGTGTGTATGTGTATGTGTTTGTGCTTGTGTGTGTGTGTGTGCGTGTGTGTGTGTGTGTTGTCTTGTGTTGAGATCCTGGTCAGAGAATGTCAGTCTGGCACTGAGGCCTCCATATTGTTCCCCCTCACAACAAGAACGCCATGGAAACCATGTTTTTTTTTTTATTTTTTTTTTTTGTAAAAGGCTGATGGGGAATGAGGGTAGAGGTGTGTGTGTGTGTGTGTGTGTGTGTGTGTGTGTGTGTGTGTGTGTGTTTTGGGGGGGCACTAAGTATGGACGCAGTAACAGAGGACAAACAGAATTCCTCCCCGTTCTCAGAGGGGCCGTTGAAGAAGCTGAAAGATGCTTGTGCTGGACGTGTTGGGACAGGAGTACGCTCCTGCTTTGGGAACCAAGGGATGGATTTTTCAGAAGGGGAGGCACCAATCCCATGATGCATCAGTATCTCCAAATTGTCCTCTTTCTAGTTCCTCTTTAAATCACCCTCCCTTCTTTTGATCTCCTTTTATTCTGTCCATTTGTGCTTTCTGTTCTTTAATTCTCTTTCTGTTTCCCTTGCTTTTCATCTTTTGTTGCCTCTCTACTTTTGTTCACCACCGCTATTTTAATAGTCTTGCTCTTGGGACCATTTTTGGCATTTTTGTCTTCTTGTCCCTCTCTCTCTCTCCCTCTCTCTCTCTATCCTTCATCCCTTATCTCATTCTCTTCATCTTCTCTCTCTCTCTCTCTCTCTCCATCACTTCCTTCTTCTGTCGCTCTTGTGGTCTGAGTTTCTGACCAGAGAGCTGCATTGTGTGTCTGTGTGCATGTGTGGGTCAGTACGTGAGTTAGGGAAGTTTGTGTTTGTGTGTGTGTGTGTGTGTGTGTGTGTGTGTGTGTGTGTGTGTGTGTGTGTGTGTGTGTGTGTTTACTCTGAGAGTCAGCCATAAATCTGCAGCTCCTGGGGAAGCAGCCCAACATCTGTTCCTCCACTCTGCTCAGAACAGGCCATCTTTCGGCCTGTGCTCTACACACACACACACACACACACACACACACACACACACATCACAATGGCTCACATTTGTACACAGTTGCTTACACATATACACTGTACTGGCACACACTCAGACTCATCATCACTGCACACACATACAAACACACACACACACACACACACACACTACACAGCATCTGGTAATGCATCCAGGGTTGCTGTAGGTTAAGAGTCCGCTTGTCAGGCAAGCATTAACCCTGAGGCCTCCGAGCTTTAGCGAGTCCCCTGCGCTATTCTCTCTCTGTTGTGCATTAGTAGAACAACACACACACACACACACACACACACACACACACACACACACACACACACACACACACACACACACACACACACACACACACACACATACATACGCATACACTTAAATGTTTTAGCACAAGCAGGTGTGACACTGATTAGCTAGTCACAGCTGTCCATGGCTATGCTAGTGTCTGAATAGTGATAAAAGCTACAGCCATTAGGACACTCACACACACACACACACACACACACATATTTCCTTACGAGTTACACACATACATTCAGACTGTTGCTCGTGTGGACATAAACACTTATAGCTAACACACACCAACACACCAACACACATAGACGCATGTACACACAGCACACACACACACACACACACACACAAACACTCTCACACACAATCTTAAATGCAAACCAACCCAAACATTCACACAGAGATCACATCCGTGCCCATACAGTCAGTACATTTGCAAAAACACTCACACACACACAGTCAAAGACTCTTTTCTCTTACTCTCCCTTTTTCTGT
>PYXC01002464.1:2622500-2625000 GCA_015244755.2 Tenualosa ilisha | reverse complement strand
AATGAAGGAGTGAAGAAACAAGTGAGCGTCCCCATGACAAGCGGGATGTAGTACAGATGAGATTAGACAAGCCTCTTAAACAAGCAGGCACACAGCAAACAACCTGAATTAATACCACAATAAAGACACACACAAGCATATGTGTCTTAATGCACACACACACACACACATATGTATATACACACATATACAATCATCTACACACACACACACACACACACACACACACACACACACACACACACATACACACACACAAAGGCACCCAGCAGTTGGCCATTTTCAGACTTCTTCTCTTTAATCTCTGTGTTTTTCAACAAATCCCAGGATTTAATAGCAGATTAGTGGATTCATGGCCCAGATGTTTTTTGTTCTGAAAAATGGATTATAGTGTAAAGTTTTCTCCCCCCCCCCCAGTCTCTCTCTCTTTCTCTCTCTCCTCTCTCTCTCTCTCTCTTTTTCCTCTCCCTGGCTCCCGGTCGGAATTCTCTGGAACATATTGAGATGGGCTGTTCATGTAGATCCCAATTAGAGTCACTTCAGCTTGAACCACTGCAACTCCCATCTGCTCCCACTCTGTGACAGGGGTCAAGGCCAGACACGCAATGTGTGTGTGAGAGAGAGAAAAAAAAGATGTGTGTGTGTGTGTGTGTGTGTGTGTGTTTGTGTGCGTGCGTGTTCATGCATGCAGGTATGTGTGTGTGTGTGTGTGTGTGTGTGTGTGCGCGCTTGTATGTCTGCAAAAGAGAAAGAAAGAAAAAAAACGACTGATGTGAGCCCACCCAAACACACACACACACTCACACACTCACACTCACACTCTTCTAACTGATGTGTTTTGTCACTTCCTCCTACTCTCTCTCTCCATCTCTCATTGTCACTCCTCTCCTTATTTTTTCTCTCCATCACTCCATCTTTTTCAGCCTCTCTTCTCTTCCTTTCTTCTATCTCTCTCCTCCATCCATTTCTCTTTATTACACTCCTCTGTCTATCATTCTTTCTGCTCTCTCTTCTCTCTGTTTCTTTGCCTCCCTCTCTTTTTCTCTTTTTCTTCAATCCCTCTCTCTGTCTCATTTCTCTTTCACCTTTTCCTATATCCCTTCTTTTCCATTCCCCCCGTCTTTTTCTGACTGCCACTCATCTTCTCTTCCTCCTGATGAACCGTCACAGACTGTGACCTCTATGGCCAATCACCCCCCCCCCCCTTCTCCATCCTTCCTCTTTTTCTGTCGTCCTTGTTCTATCCATCTCTCACTCATTCTACTCCTCTCTGTCAATGCACAACACAAGGAGTTAGGTTTCAGGGCTGTCTTAGTTCCTCTTATCTAGGTCATGTTGTGTCTGTGTGCTCAGTGTGTGTGTGTGTGTGTGTGTGTGTGGTGCTGAGTGAAGTCTGTCAGTCAACTGCTATGTCAGGTCAAGGATCCCCCCGCCATATGTAAACACACACATACACACACACATACACACACACACAGACGCACACACTCAAAGACACAGACCCGACCTAACCTTTAACACAACACATAAAACTACACATAGATTAAATCGCCAACATCAGGCTCTCGTTTTCTCTACATCTCTCTCTCTCTCTCTGTCTCTCTCTCTCTCTCTCCCCTATGCATCCTGTCCTCACAGATATTATAATATATATATATATATATATATATTTTTTTTTTTTTGTGAAGAGTTCACTTCTCAGTCATTTCATATGGGTGAATTTAATCTGGCCAGAGAAGGCATTACCAGCGGGATTACCAGCAGATAAAGGGCCCAGTGGCTTAGCGCCGCTCTTTGTTAGCACTAACGCTAACCCCGAGATGGGCTCCGTCGATAGCAGATACAGCTAACGCTTCAGCCCGCTAAGCCGCCCGAGAATAATACAAATAATAGCCGCTCAAAAGAAAGCGCCGGAATCATCTTTTTGATATGTATCTGGGCGGAAGGCAGATGTTTTTTGGGGATTTCCAAATTAGCAGGCTTTGGGCTTTAATAGGAGTAATCTCTGCTTTTTACTCTTCAAAGAATTCCATGAGCTTTTGCTCTGATGATGATGATGATGATGATGATGGTGATGATGATGATGAAGATAAAGATAGAGAGAAAAAAAAAACAGAGGTTGTCCATTTGTGCTAAAACCCTCTCAATCCCACTTTCAGAGAGATAGAGTGAGAGAGAAGGGGGAGGGTGTGATGGAGGGAGGGAGAGAGAGAGAGAGAGAGAGAAAGATAGAGAGAAAAGCAGTGATGAATTTTTTAAAAATGCAGAGCTTTTAAATAAATCAGATTTGCCAGTTTAATTGTGTTTACATGTGCGCTGGCCGCGGGGGGGCTGTGACATTCACAGCTTTAAATAACCATCAGATTCATCATCGGCACGTCGGCACGTCGGGAACATCTGGTCCGTGGCCAGCGCCCTGCGTCTTGCTCACACTGGTGGCGGATAGGGGCGGTGGAACCAGGAACTGACTCAGGGTCAGTGAGCCAGAAGAAAGAGTGGG
>PYXC01002464.1:2610000-2617500 GCA_015244755.2 Tenualosa ilisha | reverse complement strand
CACAGACATACACACTACACACACCCACACACACACAAACACACTCATACATACACACACACACACACACACTTTCACATACTCAGTGGAATATGTTTGAGAATACACAAACCCTGCTGCCAAATTCAGTGCACATGTGTTGATACATGATGACAAGGGTTTGTTTAGAGATTGATAAATGCTGTGTGCATGTGTGTGTGTGAGGGTGTGTGTGCATGTGACGTGCGTGTGTGTGTGTGTGCGCATATGTGTGTGAGTGCATGCATGTGTGTGTGTGTGTGTGTTTGTGAGTGAGAGAGAGACACAGAGAGTGTGTGTGTGTGTGTGTGTGTATGTGTGTATGTGTTCACAGACCCAGCTTAATGAGCAGTACGCAGGTCACAGGTACTCCTCTACAGCTCTGTTAATTAGAGGCAACAGATGAGTGGCCCACTTAACCTCCTGTTATGAACAATAATCACACACACACACACATGCACACACACATGCACACACACACACACACACACACACACACACCACACACACACACATACAGTGAATGTTTGGGTGTAAACATGTTCCAAGCTCCATGTTAGCATGAACGACTGATTATTTTAAACAATAGCCTCCTAATGACAGTACATCTATATTAGTAGCATAATTCTGATTGCACACACAGTGGGTGGATACGGACAAAAGATATTTGCATATTTTACATGTGTGTTTGTGTATGTGTATGTGTGTGTGTGTGTGTCTGTGTGTGTGTGTGTGTCTGTGTGAGTGTGTAGGATGATTATGTGTATGTCAGTGGAGTTTGCTGCAAGGATGACCCTAATCCCATGCCTTCCCCTCCCATTCTTCAGGCTCGCGCTGGAAGGCCATGACTAACCTGGAGAAGCAGCCGTACTACGAGGAGCAGGCGCGCCTGAGCAAGCAGCACCTGGAGAAGTACCCCGACTACAAGTACAAGCCGCGGCCCAAGCGCACCTGTCTGGTGGACGGCAAGAAGCTGCGCATCGGCGAGTACAAGGCCATCATGAGGAACCGCCGGCAGGAGATGCGCCAGTACTTCACCGTGGGGTAAGAGAGAGAGAGAAAGAGAATGTGTGTGTGTGTGTGTGTGTGTGTGTGTGTGTGTGTGTGTGTGTGTGTGCGTGTGTGAGAGAGAGAGAGAGAAAGAGAATGTGTGTGTGTGTGTGTGTGTGTGTGCGTGTGTGAGATGGCAAAAACACTTCACCATGGGGTAAGAAAGTAGCAAGTGTGTGTGTGTGTGTGTGTGTATGTGTGTGTGTGTGTGTGTATGTGTTTGTGTTACAAAACAACTCCAAAGAGATGTGTCTTCCCAGTCTTTCTCTCTATAGAGATCTTTAAACGTAATAAATACTTTTATCTTTAAATATTTTTTTATGTTTTTAAATGTAATAGCCTCACAATATTTTATAACCCTTTAGATGTAATGCAGTTATCATTAAACATTGGTGCTGTTTTCCCATAGCAAGTTTTCACTTTTCTCTGGCAGATTGAAATGATTGACAGCTTCAGTTCCTCAATCCTGAGGCATCTTACTGCCTATCGTCATTCTAATAGTATTGTTTTGTTCTGTTTGTTTGTGTGTTTGTGTGTGTTTGTGTGTGTGTATGTGTGTGTGTATGTGTGTGTGTGCAGGCAACAGGCCCAGCTGCCGTTGGCCTCGGCAGGCGTGGTGTACCCAGGTGCCCTCTCTATGGCTGGCATGCCGTCTCCCCAGATGCCCTCGGAACATTCCAGCATGTCCAGCAGCCCTGAGCCCATGGCACCGCCCACCAGCCAGGGCTCCACCTACCTCAGCAGCCCTGCCGCCAAGGGGGAGGAGCCCCGCATTAAGGAGGAGGAGCTGCGTCTGGATGACAGCAACGGCGACGCCTACGAGGACTTTGACTACGACGACGAAGACGGCGACTACGTCAGTGATGGCGAGAACCACATCACTGCCCAGTGAAGTGGCGAATTAGAAACAGCCGTTCGGTGAAAATCAGCCAATCAGAACCCACCAAACCTCTGCATAACCCCCCACACATAACTCACACACACACTCTCACACACACCACAAGCCCACCCCTTTTCACTCACAAACCCCACCCACAAACTTTTGCAGGACTCCAAACCAATAGGAGCCAGGCCCCTCTCCTTTTACCCTCCCCCTGTATCCCCTTCAAACCAGCAAGCCAAGCACAGGACAGGAGCTGTCAATCACATTGACTGACTGTTACACAAACGTAGGTCTGAGCGGGGCGGCCATCTCATCTTTGGAGGCAGCCATTGTGTTGCTAAGGCAGCTGGCTAACAGCTCTCCGCTTAGAGAAACCAACTGGAGTGGAATCACAGACCACCAATAGCAGACCATGTTTGTTGTGGAAGACATTGTTTAAGAGGAAAATTTTAAAATCAAGAGGACCTGATAAAGTTAAAGAAAAAAAACAAAAAACACTTTTTAAAAGAAGGTGGGCGTGTTTGTTATATAAAGAGACACTTTTAAACAGGAGTTGGTTTTTTTTTATTAATTTTGTTTTTGATTTCTTTTGGGTTTAATTGTTTATTTGTTTATTTGTTTTTGTTTTCTGGGTTCTTTAATATTCTCACTCAGGTACACGGTGCCAATAAGTGGCTTGTGAATGTGACTTGTTGTTTTTGTGCTCTTGTTTCGCTAGACGTTCTTTTCTTTCGTTGTAAAGCACCTGACGCGTGGATGAGAAGAAAGAAGGACACTCACTTTTTTTCTCTCTCTCTCTCTCAATTCATGGCGTGTCAACGGCGGTTTTCTATCGCTCCGTTTTTACCCCTCCTCCCCTCCCACACCACTTCACCACAGTCCACACTCTCTTATTCCGACAAGCGCATCTCTGGCCGTCAGATGATGACTGAACTGACCACGAGGACCAGTCGTCGTTCTCTGCCATGGTACAGTTTGAACACAAGACAGTCAGTATCCTCCGACGCAGCACCGCGACAGTGTTGATTCTCGACTGACAGACGCATCGGTTTGAGCTGGATTGGAGACACATTTGCGACATATGCTCAGTTGGAGTCACTCAACGTGTGTGTGTGTGTGTGCGTGTGTGTGTGTGTGTGTGTGTGTGTGTGTGTTTATCGTTTTGAACCCTCACTGTTCATAGACGTGGATTTATGTGAGAGTTTCACCTCATGAGGAAAATGTGTCATACTTAACGTTGGATGTGAGACGTTTGAAGATGGAGAGCAGTGAGCAGATACACACACATAAACTTACACTTTAATCTCTCTCTCTCTGTCCCTCTCTCTCTCTCTCTCTGTCTCTGTCTATTCTGGTATAGTAATCACAGTCTCTGGCCAGGGACTGTGAGTTGGCACTAAACAAGATGAAAGTCTCTTGCCATTTCCCTCCTGTCTTCTCTCTCTCTCTCATTTTCTCTTTCTTCACTCGTTCTCTCTTCCCTTTTCTCTTCCTCTTCTGCCCCAAAGAAAGCTCCCAGTTGTCAGTGTTTAGAGAATTACTATGTTCCTCAAATTCATAAGTAGAAGCACAGAGAGAAAATGTGTGTGTGTGTGTGTGATCCTTTATCCCGTGCAGTGTTTCAGTCTTTCCTTAGTGACAAATCTCTCCTCTTAGGGCCTTCTTTCTTTCCCTCCCTCTCTTCCTCTCGCTCCCTCTCTCTCTCTCTCTCTCTCTCTCTCTCTTTCTCCATCACCACTCATGCCCTGCTGCGGCTCTGACTTCATTACTCTCCGTCTCTCCGCACCTGTGATGCGATGAGCGTTGTCACAGTGGCGCCTTCATATCCAAGGTGATGGACAGCCTGACGGGAGCATTCCGTCGCGGCTCAGTGTGACGCTGTCATCTTCCCCAAAGTCCTCCTAGATCTCTCTCTCTCGCTCTCCCTCTCTTTCTCCGCCTCACTAATTCACTCTGTCTTACTTCTATACTCCCCAGCCATAGAAACTCATAGAGATTCAAATAGTGGGGCAGCTGCCATCTACAACTGTCACATGTTGTAGCAGACATCCAGGCATCGGCTGTGAACCCAGAAAGATAGGAACACCAAACAGCATTGTATAGAATGGCCATTTTCCGGTCATGTTTCATACCAGCTAGCCAGAGCTATTTCGGAGTGTGTGTGTGTGTGTGTGTGTGTGTGTGTGTGTGTCTGCTGTTCTCCACTCTCAAACTCTCACACATTTGCTATAGAGGTTTGCCCATCTCTCATTTACTTCCTATTCAAGGTCACTCTGCTGTCCTCACTTGAGGTCCTCATTGGCTGGGTGGGATGTCACTCAAGCAGCCCCACCCACCACAAGGTGGCTGTGCTGTTGTCATTGGAGGAGGAGCTGAACTCACTCTGCATGGCAGTGTTTGTTTTTTGTTTTGTTTTTTGCTGTTGTTTTTTTTTTTTTCGTTTTTGGGTTGTTTGTCTTTTTTTTAATACTGTATTTTATTTTTTATTTTATTCAAACTGCCTCTAGTGTAATAATATTATTAACATTAATTATAAACGATGGTCATCTTTTTTCTCATAAGTTTTAGTAAGTTATGTACAGTATAATTTATTATTTTTCCTTTTGTCTTTTTTATGACCTTTATGAAATTGAGCTCAGAGAAGCATTATATTTAGTGAGTAGACATTTAATCTAATGTGTCTTTTATTGCTTTGTGTTCATTTTTTTCTTTCGTTCCACATTTGACCCCCCCGACCCCCCCCCCCCCCCAATCTGACTTCATGTTTTGTTCATTCAACGCTGGTTTATCCTCGAGACGTTACAACAACGGATTGCCGTGGCGATGGAAGCAGAAGCTCTCTCATTCCGCAATGAACTCTGTCTCTTTTTTTTTCTGAAAGCACTCACACTCTGAAGCACTCAGAGTAAAAGATGAAGAACATGAATTTTGTTTTGTTTTTGGTTCTTTTATTTTGTTCTGTTTTCTGTATAATGTGAAATTTCCTCTTTTTCCTTATCTTTCTCCCTTTACTTTCAAAGATATTGGAAGACACCAATATATATATAATTATTATTGTTATAATTATTATTATTATTGTTATTATTACCCCACTGTCATTGAACAAAAGAGCAGTGTGTTTGATGTTTACTGGGTTCCGGAATTCACTTGAGACTTACTGGAAATGTCATTGGCTGAGGCACCTACTTGACCAATCAGCAGTGATTTCCCCTCAAAATTCCCCTATGTAACGAATTTAGGGTCACTAACAGGGTAGTCATTCAGTACATAAAGTCTTTAGATGTGCGCATTAGGGCAAGGCCTTGTGACTACATTTACATTAATTCATTTAGCATACACAACTCTCAGTGTCATGCGGATACACACACACATATGCTTAAGGGTATCAAACCCAAAGTCACTGTCGATGTGTCCCCCTCTGCTGTCAGCTTAACATGCAGGAGCCTGAGATTGATGTAGGTAGCACTACGACTATCACTTTATCCATCTGTGAGTGATCCACTCTGAGTGACAACACCATGCATAACTGTGAACGGCAGAACCACTCGCAATTAGCTACAGCTACACAGCCTGGTGGTCTCTGCCCCAATGATGTCCCATTTTGTCATAGAGGGACTCATCTGCCACATCAGTCCCTTCTTTACGTTATTGAACTTCACCCCTAGCTAGTGCAGGACAGGAGAAGGACCAGAGGTGCCTAGTGCTCTCTCTCTCTTTCTCTCTCTCTTGCTTTCTCTCTCTCCATCTCTCTCTCTTTCTCTTTGAGCTCCATGCCATGACATATCCATATGTTTCCAATCAGTAGGTGGCGCTGTCGGATCCCCAGAGACCCTCCTCACCCAATCAGAGCCCGTTGTCCTGAAACAGATAGAGAGCCATATTAGTTTTGTGTGCGGGAACCTTCTGGAATTTCACCACTTGACTGACAGATTGCGAGTCACTTGTGCTTAGTCATGTAGTGGAGCTCACAATCGACATGTCAGCGGTGAATTTCTTGATGGAGTGTGTGTGTATGTGTGTGTGTGTGAGTGTGTGTGTGTGTGTGTGTGTGTGTGTGTGTGGAAAGGAACTGTGTGCTGTGAGGTCTGTCTTACACAGGAAGTGTGCATGCGGTTGAGAAAATTTTAAAAAAAGAACCCACCAATCAATAGTAAATGACATATCTGAAGAAGGAAATGATGAGTCAGAGGATGATAAAGATGATCCTGATGATGTAGGCGATATGGACAATGAGAAAGGTGACAATAGTGAGCAATTATCAGAACCAAGACAATCAAAGTCATTCACGGGGCTCAGTAAACAGTTAAGGAAATCGATACAAAAGTAAGCGTACTTAAAAAAAAAAAAAAGAAGTATACTTATCCTACCATCTCAACTTGAAATCGAAAGAAGATACTTATGTAAATATAACATAGAGGTATAGATTTATATTTTGTTCATAACACAGTGTAATATAAGTTGTATATTTCTTTGTTCTCTTTGATTGATGTTATTCATGCCACAAATAAAAAAACAGGAGTTTGATGTACTCTTACAAACAAACAAAAAAAAAGGAGAAAAAAAGCATACAAATGGAAAAAAAAATGAAAGAAAATCAGCCAAGACGTGGGCTGCCGCCACCTGTTCCAACTTCTGAGTTCACTTTTTTCAGTATTACAGCCAGAGAAGGCGCCAATAAAAAAACAGCAATGTGTTCCGTACGTCTGCTCGTCCTCGTGTGTTCTTTCCCCTCCGTGGCCTCCCAACTGGCGCACACACACACACACACACGCATGCACACACACACGCGCATGCACACACACATGCACACATTAACATAGACACAGATGCATTCGCACACACACAGCACACACATATTCACAAGGACTATTACGCATGTAATATCACAGGCACACACACATACAAACAGTCAGACATTCATAGATATGGTGTTAGAACTGATTGAGATTCAAGACAGCGGCACCGGATCAACAGTTTGTTGGATTGCTGTTATGTCATGAAAGGTTTGATAGGAAATCAATATATACAGCATATTATATTAAACATAGATACATACATGTATATTAAATATACATTTTGTATACATCTAGTTTAAATGTATACAAGTGTTTTTAATCTATTGAGGAGTCCAACACCAGCACAGAAACAGATTGCACATATCTTTTTTTATGTTTGCTCCAGTAGCCTACTCACCTCCAAAACTATAAACTATTTGTGTATAACATGTGTCGCCTTGTTATGAATGTTTAGGTGATTATTTTTGTTTTCCAAAAAAAAAAAAGAAAAAAAAAAGATGTAATTAATTAATAATTAATTAAATGGAAAGTTATCTTAACAATAATCACAGCCTGCCATATAATATGAGTATAATGCTTACAGGTGTGCAATCAATTTTCCTGATATTCAATAAAATATGAATATTTAAGAATATTTGAAAACTATTTTTTATTCCAGAGAAGCACTTTTGGCATGCACTGTTCAGCGTTTGCTGTGCCATTGCCATCTTTTGCCATTGTAATGACATCAGAAGTATGCCGCTTAAAGGGGAC
>PYXC01002464.1:2605000-2607500 GCA_015244755.2 Tenualosa ilisha | reverse complement strand
ATTTCTGCATTCACACACACACACACACACACACAGATACACATACACGTGTACATCTAGACAAGCATTTGCATGTGTGCATATTTTTTACAGGGACACAACCTGACACACACATATCTATTGACACTGACACACCCCTATACATTTACACAGATAGGCGTAATAAATGACTGCAGATAGTTCTATGATAAGCATTCAGCCCAGCAAACGCACATGCAGTACATGTGCAGTAAACATAGGTACATGTTCAGTGGAACAAACACACACACACACACACTTCAAATTCACCTGTGTGTGTGTGTGTGTGTGTGTGTGTGTGTGTGTGTGTGCGTGTGCGCACGTGCTGCATGTGTGCGTGTGTATGCACGTGTGTGTTTGTTTAAGACAGCTAGAAATGGAAAGACAGGCGTGTTGTGTGCGTGCATGTGTGTGTGTGTGTGTGTGTGTGTGTGTGTGTCTGTGTGTGTGTCTGTGTGTGTGTGTGTGTGTGTGTGTTTAAGATAGCGCGAAATGGAAAGACAGGCGTGTTATGTGCCTGGACAGGATGGCCCTTGGGCTGAACCCTCTCCCCCTTCTTTAGTGCTAACACACACTCACCCCACTGACAGCTGCCTCCTATACACACACACACACACACACACACACACACACACACACAGACACAATGCACATTGCCCTACACAGCATAGGCCACACACACAGTACCACCTCACACTACTCATACACACACAATGCACTATGCAAAAAAGACACTTCATGACTTACAACCTGTTCAACCTGTTTCTTGTGTTTTTAATTTGTAGTTTTTGATATAAGTGGGTTTTTTATATTTGCACAAGTTATTAAATGAAGATAGATATGACATCAGGGTATCGCATAGGTAGCTAAATGAATAAGAACAAAGTATGACAGTTTATTCCTCTCTCTCTCTCACTCTCTCTTAAGTTTTGCAAACTTCATTGGTCAGCTCTGGCCTGGGAAGACCCCTCCTGATATGCAAACTACTGTGAGCTCAGTATGGCCACCAGGCCCATTTGCATTTCATCATGTTTGCCTGAGATAGGGAACCAATCAAGGATACAAGGAAAGTTTTTTGTCACATGCATATAGTTACTGGGTGAAAGAAATGCAGTGAAATCGTGTCTGTTTGTTGCAGGGCAGGGCAGGACAGGGAGTAAAGTGCATGAGGGCACTATGGCACTTCTCTGGAAATCTCTTTTTTGTTTCTATTAGAATACAGAAACAGATTGCACATATCTTTTTTTATTTTTGCTCCAGTAGCCTACTCACCTCCAAAACTATAAACTATTTGTGTATAACGTGTCGCCTTGTTATGAATGTTTAGGTGATTTTTGGTCTCCAAAAATAGATAAATAAATAAATAAATCGATTTTTATTGTTGATTTTTGTTTGTTGCAAGGCAGGACAGGACAGCGAGTAAAGTGCATAAAATGCTATTAGTCCTTGAGCCAAAGGGTTGGTTGGTACCATCTGAAGGCACTAAGGCACATTTGTGATTTTTGGAATGGTTAGCATTGCATTTGTGGTAGCTTTGTGTGTGTTCACCTTCTTTGTGCCCATTAGAAGCCCAAGGACGGAGATATTATGGGTGAATAGGGTAAAAAGAAACTAACAGATATGCCCTCAAAACTTCCCCACTTGATTGTTTACATTAAAACAATGATTTTTTGTATTGCATATTTTCTGAAATACTTTCTACATACATGTAGATGAGCCATTATCCACTGAAGTATGGGCACTACCAACCAAACATACTCTTTGTGAAAAGTCATGAATGTTGTCATGTCATGAACATGAACTGAATGTTGACATGGACAACTTTGGATATGCTACCTATTAAAGCCCCATGGGTGTTCACTGAGAATCAATGCATTTCAATATAAAGCAAATATTATAGAGGACTGTGCATTGTTAATGGTGTGGAAGAAGGTGACACTTGTCTCAGTGCATATTAAATCACATCTACGGTGTGTAGGCTTCTAGAAAATATATAGGTTAGGCTGTTTGACTTCTTTAACCTTATGGTATAGGCCAACATTTAGATAATTACTGGATATATTTCAGTGTGTGATGCCTCATAGTAAGTGTAAGTCAGTGTAAGTTAACACTGACACTGTAAGTGTCTCAGCTCTCTCTCTCTGTCTCTCTCTCTCTCTCTTTTATTCACCTCATCAGCGGATCTGTAAACTTCCTTGAGTCAGCCACCACAGTGTGACACCATCACACCCAAAGGTGAGTTTGAGTTTGTCCCCCAGACAGGTAAACAAACACATCTGTGAAGCCTCTCCACAGCATTGCTGCTGATCGCAGAACCCTGACCCCACCTGTGCCCTTACTCAAAACCCACAGCATGGGAAACCCACCACACACACACACACACACACACACACACACACACACACACACACACACACACACACACACACATACACATGTACTTTGTAAATACAAATTTCCTGTGATGGTGAAACTCTTCTAC